>NC_061168.1:41542338-41544838 GCF_022113875.1 Hydra vulgaris
AAAAAACTTTCTAGTCCTTATTATTGTGGTTTTCTAAAAAATTTTTAAAATACAATAAAATTTAATGTACTTCCGCATTAATTTAATTGCTTTGACTTTTTGATGACACTCAAATACAACTTAAGAGACGAGGTATTTAAAATTGTAGTCGAAAGAGACTTTTTTTACAATAAAAGTCTCTTTCGACTACACTATTAGGATATATATATATATATATATATATATATATATATATATATATATATATTTATATATTAGTGATGTAAATTTTCCGGAAAATTTTGATTTAAAATTTACCGGTAAATTTTAAATAGGAATGGGTAAATTTTCCGTAAAAATTTTTTTCTCACAGATAAATTTTTTTTTTTTTTTTTTAGAGTAAACTACCAACTTAGAAACCATTATATCTTATCAAAGAATTTATCCACATAGAAATATGTTTTTTTTAAGTTGGTTTCCCGTTTCCAACCTAACCAATAACGCTAACAAGCTTCAACCACATAAATGTTTTCTTAGTAAATTTGCGGTCGTAAATAATGTATACAGTCTGTGTTTTTGTTGTTCATATATTTACCTCTCCAAGGCTGTTAGTGCTATCACATTCCAGGGCCGACAACACCGGAAGGGGAGCCAGGGGAAAACTCTAGTTATAGAAGATTTTTTTTAAGAATTGACGATATTGCCTTTCCCCCCCCTCCCCCTCCACCGATTCAAAACTTGTGCATTGACCCTGCATTCAAGCAGACTACTCATTTTTATTTATTCGTTTTTTATTTAGTTTTTATACAACCCTCTCTAACCTCTTTAACACTAAACGCAAGCCCAATAAAGCTGTATTGAACATGGTGGTCATTGTACTCAGAACTAATTTCTGATAATGCGAGCAGCCATTAAGATAAAATTTCATTTATCTCAAAAATGGAATTGTGTGGCATGTGCCTTTTTTCCCCTGTAGTTTTTATATATCAGTCACTGATAAGAATAAATATTTTCAGTGAACCAAGCTTTAAAAATCGTCAATCTATAAAAAATCTTGTAAATTTAAATTTATCATAAATTGGGTATTCGTTTTTTGTAAATTTTCACCATTGTTTATCACTTTTATAGGCATATTTGATCCTATCAAAGTTATGATGTAACAGCTGTTTAAAAATACACATTTGACCGCGAACCACACTAGAATTAAATTGCTTTTTTCATGTTCTGTAAAAAATTCCCACTTACCCAGTTTATTGAATTTTAACTAAAATTACCACCCTCCACCCAACACTTCCACCCCCACTCTGTTAGCCCTAGTATAGCACACAAGAGTATATGAAATCAAAATATTATTAAGTTTTAGAAAATATACATTTCATTCAAAAATCAACTTCTTCTTGTTCATTATATTCTTCGTCGCTATTGCATTCTTCAAAACCTTCTGTGACTTCTGAATCAGAGCTATCCCAAGAAGATACCAAAGATACCGTATCAGTTCTTTGGATCTTATGAGGTGGTTGTGAATTTAAAGAAACTTTTTCTTGTGTTTAATTAAATATTTATAATTTATAATATTTTTATTAAATGTGAAGAATGAATATTTTATATTGAAATGGCTACATAATAAATGATCTCTGTTACATCAGAACTAAAATTATATATAGAAAAACAATAACTCAAACAAAAATACTTTTTACATCTATGGTAATCAATTACTTTATGTTACCTTTTAATGATATAATGGAAGAAAAGTTCATATCTATAGGACCATCGGAGAACTGGAGCGCTGTATGAGCCTGGTTCTTTTTCTTTTTCACAGATTGTTGTACTTTAATATTATAAGAAAATTTTGTTACTGTTGCACTTAGAGCATCTGACAGCCTGTTCCTTTTTTTTGTTTTTTGCCGTGCATATTCTTTATTGCTGCGCTCAACTGCAGCTGATGAGGCAGGTAATGATTGCAGCTTAAATGCAATATTCTGTAAAGGTTGTCCTTTACAGAATGCAGACCACCAATGTAATGGGTCAATGGTAATGTCAACTGCTTCCCAAATCAATTTATTACCGTAAACCTCTCCAGATAGGGATTTAAAAGCCATAAAATTTTTCATAATCTCCCCACTTAATAACTGAATTTCTAGTCCTACTTTGACAATTGTTGAAAGACCCTGTTTTTTTTTTGATTCTATCAAATCATTTCCCATTAATCTAGGATCCAAAAGATTTGCTGCTTTTTGAATATCACATTTTATATCATCTTGAGGAATTTCACAGTCACTATTTAATAACACTTCTTTGAAGATGTTGGCAACATAGTTCAATAACTGAGGCATTAAAGATGCACAAACAAGATCTCTTTCTGCAGATTTAACTGCATTTCGAATTGCTGCCAGTAGTTTTTCGCAAAACACACTTATTGACCAAAATGACACAGTGTCATGTAAAGTATTCTTCACAGAATTTAGTTTTGCTTTATCATGTGCACTTAAAGCATAAACTCGAACATCCGAAATTGAAATAC
>NC_061168.1:41549838-41709838 GCF_022113875.1 Hydra vulgaris
TTTCAACCGATTGCCCCACCGCCACCAGAAGCAGTAATTATAGTTGTTTTTTTTATTTATATTATAGTATATTATTTTATTTTATGTTATAGTATATTATTTATATTATATTTTTTTTAGATTGTAGAAGATGACGAAGATGATGAAAATGACGATGATGATGATGATGTTGAAAATGAAAATCAAAGAAATAATTATGAACTAAATATACCAGTAGTTTGTAATAATTTAATATTTATTTATTTTGTTTTATTTGTTATTTATTTAGTCATTTTATATTGTATAGCAAAATTATTAATAATTTTTTTTTGTAGTGCCATCAATTGAATCAGTTTGCTTAGGCTGCTGCTTGTGCTTCGCTCCTTTGCGGCCAAGAAGACCGTGTTGTCATCGACGTTGCAGCTTGCAAGGAGCTTGCACAGGCTGCAGCATTTGCACGTTTAATACTATAGAAGCCATAAGGGCAGCTATGCAAGAAAAAATTGCAATTAAACGACAATATTGGCTAAATAACCCAATGCAATATCAAGATTGATATTGTCATTGGGTTTTTTTTATTTTTTTGTATACAGCAACTTTGTAAATAAATATTTTTTATGTATTTTTTTCTTATTGTAACGTTAATTTTTTTTAATATTGTACATGTTATATTTTTACTATTATTTATTTTTGTAATAAATTTAAAAAAAAAAAACATTTTTTTTTATTTAAAAATACAAAATGAGTTTAACAAAGTTAGAGTATAATAAAAATATAGATTCTTTAATTGGATACGGTGAACAATTAAAAAAGCGTATAGAAAAGAAATCGTACAATTGTTCTTTATTAGTTAGTATTCGCAAAGATAAAAAAGGATTAAATGTTGATAATATAAAAAAAGATTATTCATATGATTCGGTGGAAGAAAAAGAGTTTATTAATAAAAAAGGCTTATTTTTACAACAAGTTTATTTTTTAATGAACAATTTAGCGTGTAGATATGTTGAAGGTCCAGAAGATATATATCCAGAAGATAGCAAAATACTAGAAACACTTTTTTGGGAATCGATACAAGTTTTACAAAACTTGTATTGTTATTTTATTATTATAAACTATTTTGAACAAAAAAAATAGGTTTGCGTTTAATTAATTAAGGAAATGATAAAGAAATTAGCATATCTTCATTTTATAGAACAGTCTCCGCTTTATTTAAATAAAGATAAAAAACATTGTTGTGAGAAAATAAAAAATGTCATTTTTTATGCAGCAAAATATTTATTGTAAATATAAAAAATAATACAAATATAATATTTTTTATTAATATTTTCCTTGCGTTGGTATCTTGGCGTTGCTTTCTTTGCATGCTTCTTCATAACTAGGCGGAGCTTCGGGTAGAGTTGAATTATTTTGTTTAAATCTTGGTTCAGATTGGAAACATTTCATATTGGAAAGTGTTGTAGGTGGTAAATAAATATCTTGCGGTACGTATAATTTTCCACTTTGAATTAAATTTTTATAAAAACGAGCGTTTTTTTCGTCATAATGTAAGTTTTCATATTTTGCGTGTAAATCATTTCTACCTATTAGCGGTAAACAATAGATAAAATAACGCAATTTGCTTTCCATAGTAGTATACTCATTTCCATCGATTTTAAGAGAATAAATTCGAATATAATTTATTAAATCTAAGGCGTTTTCAATTTTTTCAGCACAACCATAAGGAATTGCCAAACAATATTTTAATGCTTTAACATTAGCAAATACTAATTCATTTGACAATGATATTAAGTCTTCCATTTTTTTTTAATTATCTAAAAAAAAATAAAAAATGTTTATAGCTAATATAACAAATTTTATTTAAGTAAAAAAAAAAATTATTATTTATGAAATATTAAAAAAAAAAACAACAACAATTAAAAAATCAATTTTTTTTATTAATATAAAAAAAAATGACATCAAGTAAAATAAACTTGAATATAAAGTTTGTCATTGATTATATAATTTTTGATTTGATCATGCTTGATAAAATTATCATAACCACACGTAATATTCGCTTCATAAATGGGTCTGTCAAAACTTTCGATATGACGCGTTGTCGGAAAGCTTAGCATCATTTCATGATGATTGTTTTTGATGAAAAAATGAACATTACTCTTCATCGGCCATATTAACATGTGATCATGTTGTGATTTTAAAATCTGAACATAAATTGCTAACGTTTCTGGTTTTTGATAACCAAATATTTTCACTCGAAAACAATAACCGTCTTCTGTAAAACAGGGTTTGCTATAATACGGTTCATTCGATTGCAATCGTAGTGTCATGTTATCTAAACAAATAAAAAGTTTCTTTCGTGTAGGTACATCATAAGGTTGTTCGCATAAAAATTCATTTTTCTTTTGTTCTAATTCGTGCTTAAACTGAGAAACAATGTTTCTCAGTTTATCTTTGTAGCTAGAAAAAAGCACATCAGGTTGTTTACATACCATTTGTAAAATAGCTAATTTTGTTTCTAAATTTTCAATTTTTGTATCCGTCTTTGATCCTTCCTTGATTGTTAAATTGAGTGCAGTGTTTACATAGTTCATACTTTCTTGAATCAGTTGAAAATCTTTCATTTTTCTATCGATTTGATTCTCTATTTTCTTTATATCCTCTTCTAATTTTGTCATCTTTTGAGTAGAACACGTTGCATAATGCTCATTAAAAAGGACCTTTGTACCAAAAGATTCATTGCTCAAAGCACATTTTTGATGAGGATGTGGACCACCACAATCACATTCAGAAAAGACTTCTTCCATTTCGTTATCATTAATCATAATAAAGTTTTTATTTTTTTTCTTTCTTCTTCTTGAAAAAACACTGCACTGCAATGCACTTGATGCTTTAATAGTTCATTTATTGTGAAATCCTTATCACAAAAACAACAAGTTTGTAAATTGTTTGCCATTTTTTTTAAATTTTTAATCTAAAACATATAAAAAAATATATAATTAGAACAGCATATTAAAAAAAACATATTAGATTAATTAAAAAAATAAAAATAAAAACACTGCATTTTATAATCGACTTTTTATTTTTATTTTTACACAGTTACAATAATAATTACAATTCCCTCTACATATTTGTATAATTTCAACTCGTTTTACGTTTTGTTTTTTCATACGTTTAGTTCTTTTTTTCTTTTTGACATTGTATTCTGATTCTGATTCTGATTCGCTTCTATTAATCGTTATGTCTTCATTTTCTACTTGAGGTGGTGACATTTTTTTTTTTAACTTTTATAAATTGGCTAGAAAGAAGTATAAAAGGTGGTAAAAACAAATTACTTTCAACAAATTCACATTGATTTATCATCCATTGTATAAGATTAAAATAAATTTAAAAAAATAGTTTTAATTCCGATAACTGAATAGTGGCAGTATTATAACTCGTATCAATTAATACTTCTGGAAGAATGTCAATCGTACATAATAAATCCTGTTGCATCTTAATATAATAAGTATTTTTATTTTTTATATATGATTCAAAACAATAACAATAAAAGTAATCAAAACGTCTAACAAAAATTTCTTGTAAATATACATTACTAAAAAATGGTGCAAGCATTTTAATTGTTTTATTAGCCATATCCATTGTTTTTGTAAATGCTAAATGTCTTTTAACTAATACGAATAAAGTTGGGTTTTTATTTAATAGTTTTCGTTGAAGATTTTTCAGTAGTTTTAGTTGATCACATAAGCTTGTTATATCTGGATCCTGTATCATCTTATATTCTTTATAAAATTCTTTAGATCGTTGTATATGCCAGAACGTTCTATAATTCATTTTTTTTTATTAATAACCTAAAAAAAGTAAAAAGTTAAAATTTGTTAAATAAAGTATTATATATCATTTTAATAAAAAAAAATGAAACAAAGAAAAATAAAAAAAAACAACAATTTTTTTACTATAAAAAATATATTTTAATTAAAAAATTACAAAAAAAAATTAAAATACTCTTCTAAGAGTTTAGAAAAATGCTCAATGAGCAAATTAGCATCTTCTAAAATAATTTCGTTTTTTTCCAAACCATTTACAAAGTAAAAAATATCCATAAATATGTCTCTATTATTTTTTTCAAAATAAAGTTTTAAAGTATTTAAAGTTCTGATTGCGTGAAAACAGTTATCGCACACATTTAAAGTTGAACAGTTTCTCACTTTGTTTGTTTCTTCATCCGTTAAACATAACACCATCGCTAAATGTTCCCAGTTTACTAAATTGTTTTCAAATAAAAACCATTGTTTGATTCGAGACTGCGAATATTTTTCTAGCATTTTTTTATTTGCTTCAATGTTTGAATCCATTAATCTTTCTAATTCTGCATTCATTTTTTTAATTATTTTTTTTTTGCCTAAAAAAAGTTAAAAAGTTAAATATGAAAGTAATAATTCAAAAAAAATTGTACCAAAAAATAGAAAAGAAGTAAAAGTTAGTAAAAAAAAGTTATATATTTTCATTTAAAAGTTTTTTACAAAATTCATTTAAATGATAAACAAAATATTCTTTATCAATAACATTCTCGTAATGCATAGAAAAATCTGCATATGTTTGTGTTCTGTTTTCGTTTAAAACTAGCTCTTCTTTTTCTTTTAAAATTTTTAATTTTTCAACTAATAACATATGTCCCTCAGGATGCATTTGAAAAAAATATCTTACAAGTCGATACATTTTTTTTTGAATTTTACGTTCTTCTTGATCAATAATGCTAATTTTATTTTGTAAATCCAAATGTTCTGCAATCATTCTCCAATATTCATGCAAATAATGTGATAAATAAAATTTCATCTCTTTTTCTATATCCATATTTTTTAAATCTATAAAAACATAATCAATTGCAATAAAAAAAAATATTAATTTTTTTTTTAAAAAAAAAAGTAATGAAAAAAAAAAAGAATCATAACAAATTATTTATTATATATCATCAAAGTGATTACAAAAATCGTGTAATAATTATATTAACCCAGTAAACACACGACGTTTAAAAGACGCCTAAAAAACGTCTATAAGACGTCTAGACGTCTAAAAGACGTTTTTTAGACGTCTTTTAGACGTCGTGTGTCTACTGGGAAAAGTTCATATTCTTGTATATCGCTGTTTATAACAACTTTAAAAACTGGATTGTTCAAACGTTCTTTTATATTTAACATGATAGATACAACGTGTTGTTTAAATTCTTTACAATTTCCAGGATTTTTTTTAAAATATTGCGTAATGACAGAATTCATTCTTTCATTATTGTTAGTGAAATAGCAGTCTCTAATTATCTTGTCAAAAGATGAATATCGAAATTCATGTGCTAGCCATCTCCAATATTTGCTATAATTTTCTTCACACAACATTGATTTCATTGCTTCTTCCATTTTGTTTTTAAATAGTTTAGAAATAATTGGGTAAATATGTTAATTATCTAGAAAAAGAATAATTCCTTTTTTTATAAATAAAAAAAATATTTGTTTATAAAATAAAAAAAATAATTTTTTTTTACATAAAAAAAATGGCTAGAACACGTAAAATTACTAGACATGGATTAAAAGCTATAACAAAAATCATAGGAACACAAACAGATTTGCGTCAAATTCCATCTCATTGTAAGGAAGTATTTTATTGTAAAAAAGAGATTAATAAAAAATTTAAAAACAATGCATTGAATAGACGATTAGGACAAGTTGGAAAAAAAATTACACGATGGAAAATAACATATTAAATAAAAAATATTTTTTTTTTTACAAAAAAATGGTGCGCACAAAAGCAACTGTTCCGCGTACTAATAAACCTGTTAAAAAAAAAGTTCGAACAAAAGCTACTGTTCCGCATACTACTTATCCGTTGTTAATACCTCGTTCGTTAAAAGAAAGTAGTGGTTCTGAAGCAAATGATTCTTTGGGTTATTTTAGAAGAAAAAGACTCCCTAATCGCGTTATTAATTCTAGCAATAGCGATATTGATTTTAGAATTATTAACAATAGCGCTACAGATTCTTTGAGTAGATTAAATTTAATAAGTCCTAATACTAGTACAACTTCGTATGATGAATTTAAACCAGCATTAACATCATCGCCGAAAAAAAAAATTAACTAAAAAACAAATTTTAAAACAAAATAAAGTGTATGTAGATAAGGAAACTCAAGTGAGCGATATACCTTTAGATTGTAAAAAAGTTTTAATTTGTCAAAGATCTATTAACAGAAGATATATGGATAACAAAAACAATAGAAAATTAGGAAGAGTAGGAAAAAAAATGAAACGTTGGCGTGTTTCTGATGACATTTATGCATACAGACATTTAAATAGAGAACGTTAAAAAAATATATTTTATTTAATTATAATAAAGAAAATATTACAATGAAAAATTATTATTTTTAAGTTTTCTTCTGGTAAATGATCTTTCTTTATAATATTTGCCGTTTTTTTTTTGTCGCCGTTTTTTTTTATGTTTTTTTCGTAATTTCGATAATCAAATAAAAAATAAAATAATATTATATTAAAAAATATTATTTTTTTTAAAAAAAAAAATAATTAAAAACTTACAAAATCTATCATTTCTTCTATATCTTTAATTTCTTTAATGCTTTTGTTATCTACATTATTTCGTTTATTTTGTTTTCTTCCTCTTCCTTATTCAAATAAATATCAAAATCATGAAAATTTAATTCTTGATCATCATCATCGATAATAATAACTTCATTTGCTTGATTCATTTTTTTTAGTGTTATGTTGATGTGCAAAGTGATACACTATTCCCTTTTTATACTTATTCAATAGTTAAAAATAGTTCAAAGTTAAAATTATTTTATAATGAGTCACATCCGGTTGAAATAAAGCAAGGATTAAGTTACAATAAAAAACAACTACAGTTAAGAATATTAAACTCTTTATCACAGAGATAATGTTTTATTTAAAAGATTTCAAATTTCCATTAGACATCACCTTAACGTAGCTTAGTGCACTCGATCATTCCGCACTAAGTTTTCACCGTCATGAACCGATTCGTGGTTCGAACCTCACCTCATCTTAAAAATCATTTCATGTCATTTCATTAAGTGTTATATGTTCTGTTCTATGTTTGTGCGTTCGGGCTCGATACGGGTCTGACACTATATGTAAAATGTGCGTTCGGGCTCGATACGGGTCTGACACTGTAAAAAAAATAATATAATTGTACTTGTCTAGAAAAGTTTAGAAAAAGTTTAGAAAGTTTAAAAAGTTAAGAAAGAAAAAAAAATTAAGAACAAAAATATATGCTAAAAAACTAAGAAAAAAAAACAAAACAAAAAGCTAAGTTAAGTAAGATAAAAAAAATGTGGTCTCATGCGATTCTCATAAGTCGAAGCCGTAGGCGCAGCCGTAGCCGTAGCCGTAGTCCTAGATAAATATGTGCACATATAGAATTAAGTAAGGATAAGTTAAGGTTAAGTTAAGATTAAGTAAAGTTAAGGTAAGGTTAAGGTAAGGTTAAGTAAGGACAGTGTCAGGGTGACACAACATTTTTTTTAAAAATACCCCTATTCCATATAAGAAAAATAACACTTGTGAAAAAAAAAACTAAGTTTTTTTTTTTTAAAAAAAAAAAAGATATATAAATTAAATATAAAATTTTATTTAAAATAAAAAGTCTAAATTTTAAAGAAAAAATGCGAAGAACAAATCATATTTTTAAAAAAAGAAATACAAGTTCGAGATATCGTTATTATGATAGAAGAAAAATAAAATCGCGTTCATTAATGGGTAGCGGTAGAAGGAGAAGGACGCGAGAACAAGGATTTTTAACAAATATACCAATATTAGGAGATATATTAAAAACAATATTTTAAAAAAATGAAGTTAAAAAAATGTGCAAAAGAAAAATCTACTTGGCATTTTAAAAAATATTGCAAATTATGTTTTTTAAATTCATTTTATCATATCATAAGTAGCGATTTGGAATTTTATAATATCCTTTTAGACTTTATGGGTGAAGAAAATCATTTAAATAATTTAAGAATTAATGTAAACGAGAGCGCAGAATATATGTTGGAATGCGAATATAAAAACGGATACGTAAACTAAATGATATTTGGTTCAAAAGAAAAAGGACATTTAAATTGTTTTATTTTTATTGGTGGATTTATGTCAGAGTATAGCGTTAAAACGCAAATTATAAAAATCAGTCATATAAATAAAGGAGTTTTATTTGTTGGCATTCAAATACCTTTGATTAAAGTATGATTAATTTTTTAAAAATAAAAAAAAAGGATTTTCAAGCTTATTTATAAGCGCTTGTAAAATACACGAAGAGTTATTATCTGTAGAAAGCGAATGCGTTGGAAAATTTTATTTAATTTTTTGTTTCAACGAGGCTAATCAAATAAAAGTAACTCGTTCAAATGATAATGCTGATATCGTATTTAAAACAGATAACGAAACTAGCGAATTTTGTATACCCTTTCAACAATTTTTAAAAGAATTAAAAAATTCATTAGGCTTTTGGTTAGATCAAGATGAATAGAAAAAAAAATGTATATCTATGTTACAAAAGAAAAAAGAAAGCCGGCGAAACGAAAACGAAAATTAAAGCGTGGAAAAGGTTTGGCTGATTTTGTTACTCCTAAAAATGTATCAAACGCTTTGCAAGTGGGTTCGCTGTTATACGGTTAAAGAAAAGTATGGAGAGGAAAGAAAAAACCACCATCCGCTGTATCTATTCCTACTGCACCTTCAAATATGGGAATACCGTCTGATAAAGTATTTGCAATATATTAACAAAAAAATAAAAAGAAAAAAAAAACAGTATATTAACAAAAAAAATGAATTCTTTTTTAAATAAAATAAAAATAAATTTTATAATTATTGTTTTTTTTTTTATAAGGTTTTTTATTTTTCAGCATTAGTATTGTTTTTTTTCCCAAACATAGTCGACATAAGTAAGGTTTTGGGTACTTCATAATATTGTTTTTTAATAAAAATTGGTTAATTTTTCTTTGATCACAACCGTTAACCGTTATGAAATCTCGCAATCGTGATGCGTTTTCAACACTTTTATAAAGAGTCGCAACAAATACCTTTCCGTAACCATTGCATTCGTAACATTCGTAACATTCGTATTTATTTTTTATTATCGGAATGATAGCTTGTTTCTTGATTGACATTTTTTTTATAAATATTGTTGCAAAGTGAGCATTTTTATTTGATTTCTGGTAAGCCGATTATCTAATGGAGTGTCCATAAATAGATGTATATCACGTAATCTTTTATAATTGTTAAGATAAATTTCTTTTAAATTTTGATCTTGCAAAATATAGATATTTTCTTCATTCATATATTGATTCATGACAATCAAATCTTGAATGCTCAATTTACCCCATTGACATTCATTGTTTGTTCTTAACAAATCAGCATCTTTTAAAAAAATTTTCATTTTGTTATGCAACAGTACTTCTTTTTTAAAAATGTCTGTTTCTATTGGTTCTTCTTTGTTTTTCATGTTCAATAAATTGCGCTCCAGTCTTTCTTGCGTTCGCATATCAACATGTAATTTCATGTCGTTATTAAATAGTTCTTTAGCAACTTGATCTAAGTAGGGAAACATTCTAATTTTTATAAAATCAAAAAATGAATTTAAGTTTAATTGAATTAGGTCAGATGAACGAAGAATGGAAATGTCAAAAAATTTCAAATTTAGGAGCCTGTTCATTAAAGGTAAATATAAAATTTTATTATATACAAATTGTTCAGACGTTAAGACTATAGAAGCAAAACAAGCTGCAAAAGCACCGCACTAGCTACTCGAATTCCATTGAAAACACGATTTGTTATAAGATACTAACAAATTTTGTTGTTCGGTTAGGTTGCTATAATTGACCATAAACAAAGTAAACCAAAAAAATTCACTATTATCAGCTGTCCATTCTATAGGAAAATGATTTGTTTCTCGAACATAAGAAGAAATTTCAATTTCGTTATAATTTAAATTTAAAGTGTTAATTTGTATGCTACTTTGTACTTCGTCTACAGCTTCAAATAAATGCAAATTGTATCTTAAAAAAGGGGGTATTTGTCTTTGAAAACTTTCTTCTCCTAAACTATCAAAACAAAAAAAATGATTGTTTTCTATTTTCATAAAAAGTCTCCAATGTTCACCTAATTGATTTGAAGTTTGATTATTATATATAAAAAAGAGCCTACTTTTTGCAACTTTTTAATCAATTGTTTTCTTGTGGCGTATTGACTCAATTCATTAAAAGCATAAACACCTAAAAAATAATTTTTAAAAGGTTGATGATTGAAAAACTGAGTTAAAGATTCGTTTGTGCACATTTTTTTTATTCTTCTAAATTAAAATAACTGGATACAAATAATGTTACAATAGCATGCAATACATTAACGAATAAATTCTTTTTATTATCAAATCCGTCTTTAAATATTCCTTCTATATTTCTTTTAACTACTTTCTTTTTTAATGCGGCATCGAGTTTTTCTAATAAAATTGCCATGCTAGGTTTAATTTTGGTTGTAAACGTATCAATGAAACCGTCTGTTTGATCACCTTCTTGCTGTATAACAGGTTGAATTTGTCTTTCGAGCAATAAAACGGACAATTTACATTTGTAATATTCTGCGATAATGTTATCGTTGACATGTTCTTTTTCTAATTTATTAAAGAGTTCTACATGATAAGTGCAAAGTTGAGGTTCTTCTAACAAATCTTTAAATTGACTGTTTTTGAAACATTTTTCAATAGCGCTTGAATTTAAACTGATGCGTTTTGAATTTAAAATGTGTTCTAAAAATAAGCTAGAACTTTCATCAGTTACTGAATCCTCATTTACAGATCGCGGTGAAGAATTTCCAGATTTGTTTTAATGATTTTCGTAATATTTTTAAGATATTTCATCTAAACCACATACAGCGCAATTATTGTGAATTTTTTTAATAATGCTATCAACGCGATTCATTGTTTTTTAAATTTAATTTAAAAAAAAATATTTATATTATTTTCATTGAAAAATAAAAAAAAAACTACTTGTTTTTATATTATATTTATAACCATTTTCTTTAACTTTTTTTTTCAGTTTTGGATTTGGACATTGAATATATAACCAATGATAAAGAAATACACGAATGGGGAAATGATTGTTTAAGAGAGATATGTTTAAGATCAGTAAATGACAATCAAATTTATCACTGTCAAGTAGCACCCTGTATTCCTTATTGCGAACTAAATGAAAAAAACAGATTTACTTTTCAATATTGCACATTGAATATACACCATTTATCTTACTATCCCCTTCGCAGTAGTTATACAGAAATCAAAACATGTCAAAACATTTTTATTTTTTTAAAAGACATTTTATCGAATTATCCATGCAATGTGGTATTGTATAAAGGTGGAAATATCGAGTGTCGAGTTTTAAAACTTATAAAAAACGTTTATACATTTAATTTAGAAGATATTTCAATCCCGAAAGCAAAAGAAATGCATTTTTTTAATGATGAGTTGCGATGTCATTCGCATAAAAATATATACGAAATAATGCGTCCTATGGATGAACTAAAACATTGTTGTAGATATGAAACAAATATGTATAAACAATATCTAATACAAAAAATATATTATAAAAACGCTTTTCAAGACTTGAAAGTAGGAGAAAATAGTAGAATTAAAGTAGAACAAAATTTTTTTAATATTATAAAAGAAAACATTTGCATTCGAAATGCGTGGGAAAGTGGTAAAGAAGCACACTTTTGTAATTGTTTTGTATTTTATAAATTAAAAAATAAATGAATAAATAAAAAAAAAATTTTTAATTTTTTAAAATCCTTTTTCATCGTTTAAGCAATACAAATTAAAATGTTTTTCTCTATTTACAATTTTATCATTTTCTAAAAGTTTATTGTTTGAGTCGTACAACTGATCGTCCACTTTATGGAGTATTATTGAAATATTAAAGTTTCTTTTAAAAAAATAAAACCAATTGCTGTTTGGAAAAATTTCCATGATGCCTTTCTTTTTAAAGTTACATTGTTTTATCGATTTGGAGATAAATACTTTATCGTCTACTTTTTTAACTTTTTGAACTTTAAAATAATTGTATATTAATTCGGGTGTATAAAGAGTATAATAACAATGGTGTAGCAAAATTTCTTTAAACGTAAGAGCTTTTTCGTCTACATCATATTTACTTGATTGCACCAAACAATTGTCGAATTGACCTTCGTTAGCTTTAATTAAAAACGGAAATAAAAAATAAAACTTAAAAGCTGTATCTATTTTATTTTTCCAAGGAATGCAACGCTTATTATATCCTTGTTTTTCATAATTTTCGTAACGATATATACGCTTGTATATTTTAACATAACGTTCCAAAGTGTAATTCAAAGAATGTAATAATTTATCGTATTCATTCATAGTATCAGTATTTTTATTTTTTTTAAACGTAAACATGCTTATTATGGATAAAAAAGCTTTATTGATCGTTTTGCAAAGTTCTTGATAGTAAAACGTATAATCTTTGCTCACCGTAAACGCTGGTACCAATTCAAAATATTCGCGATAGCATTTGCTAAAATATTGACTTTTTTTATATTCGTAATCTTTAATGATAAACACATAATACAAATCTATCATTTCATTTTCAGACAAATGCAATTTAACATCCCATTTATTAAATGTTCTTTTATTAAAAATAGCCATGTTTCAAAAGTATCACGCGTATGATTAAACTGACTATACAATGGTTGAAACGTTGAAATTATTTTTTCTAAAGATTGTTCTACTTGTACGTTCGTCATTGTTGAAGTGAATGAAAAGAATTTTTTAATTTATGTCGCGCTATTTATACTTTTTTTTTCTATACACGCAATAAAAAAAAAATAATAACAAAAAAAAGTGGTTTTTTTTAAAAAAAATATTTTTTTTTTAAAAAGTCATAGTTTTTTTTTTTACAATTAAAAATAAAATATTATTATTTTTTTATTCATCGTCGTCTTCCTTTTTTACATTTGTTTTTTCTTTTTTATATTCCAATGTTTCTTTAGTCGCTAAATCTTTAGCAACTTCTTTTATATTAAACGAACGTTTAATGCCACTTTTTTTAAATGTCGCAATAACAGGTTCTAGAGAAGCTAAACGATCTTGTTCGAGGATATACATATCTTCATCTTCTTTGAGTAGTCTTACTGTGCAATTAGCGATTTGACTGTAACGTATCATTTTGTTTTTATTTTGCGCATATCTATAACCTTCGTTTTGATATTTGTCTAACGTGGGTATCAATGATTCAAAAAATTTCTTTGTTAATATAGGTACATCTGATGAGATGATGACTTGAAACGTATATTCAGAATCTTTTTTAGTTGCAAAACTTGTGTCATCCTTATTAAGTTTTATTTCGGCTCTATAAAAAAATATCCATTTTTTATTAGCGTGTTCTGAACATTTAGTTCGCCAATACCAAGGTAGCAATATACTTTGTTCATCCATTTTTGTAGAATAGACTAATTCTCTTTTAGCAAAATTAAATTGAGCTACTGGAGATACAAAAAGTTTGCTATATTGAGATCTCCTTAATTTCCTCTTTTTTTAAGTCTACACTCCATAATGTAGCTGCTGCCAATTCAGGGAATTTGACATATTGCACAATTTCTGTACAATAACCAACGCTACACTCGGTTTCCATTTTTTTTGTGTTTAAAGAAAAAAAAAGTTTTTTTATGTTTATATAATATTAAAAAAAAACTAGAAAAAAACCAGTATAACTATTTTTAATTTAAATCAATAGAATTTAAAAATAGATTGAACTTTGATCAAAGAATCAAACGCTTTTTAGACTTTGACCTTTCATTGACGTCATCTTTTATTACCTTTAATCTCATTTTTTAAATATGACGTCATTTTTTTATATAAATAGGTGAAAAAAAAATGTTATGCCTAAATCAACACTGTGCAATCATTTTTTTATATTATAAAAAAAATGAGTTCTGAAAATAATAATGAAGACAAAAAACAAGAAAGAAACATATTTGTAGATTCTGAGAATGAGACAGAGAGCGAAACAGAAGAAAAGAAACCTAAAGAGAATGAGAACAAATTGAAAAATTTTACGCTTAGAGAAAGATTTTTATTTAAACAATACAGAAAAGCTAAAAATCTCAATGATTTTTATCGAAAATGTATCCTGTTAATGAGACATGATATTAAAGAATGCAATACTTGCAAAGTGTTATTAGTTGTTAAGTATATTAAAGAATGCAATACTTGCAAAGTGTTAATAGTTGTTAAGTGTTAAATCTATAGCATGTCATTTAAATGTCCCCATTGCATAAATATTTTTTTGTGGTAAATGTTATTTCAAACATACTACAAATACAAGGAAAAAACAAAAAATGAGCGATCTTGAAACGTTGAGCAAAGAAAATGATGAGTATATTGTGATTGAAAATTATTGTAAAATTTATTATTTTTTTTTAATTGAAATAAAATTATTTTTTACTTGATTATTAGACTTTTTTTTTTTTTGAACTTTTTTATAAAGAATTTTTTTTTTTTGTTTGGATTATAATATTTCATTATACTTTTTTATGTTTATAGAATAAAAAAAATGAATGAAATAAATAAAAATGATATTGAAAAATATTTAAAAAGTACTTTAGCGTATAGAATCAAATATTTTGGTTTTGAATCTAAATACGTAATCGATTTTATGGAATTGGATCAAGATGCTATTAAAATTCAACAAGTACTCAATTGGTTAAGTAATCAAAAAGACATTGAAGAAGAATTAAATATGTGCAAACGAATGTTAGACATGTTTCATAATAAAATTTTGCATTACAAAAATATTTTAGATAAATTAGAATGTGCAAATAAATGCAGTTATTGTAATATTTATTATACGAAAGATTATTTTCCTAAATCGAAAAATAAACTTTTTTGTAAAGAATGTTTAAAAATGTAATAATAAAAAAAAATATTGTCTTTTTTTAATTTAAAAATTATTCTTTTTTTTTTTATTATATCTTTTTTTTAATAAAAACAAATTATTCAATTTTTTTTTAGAAACTAAAAAAAATGAGTTTTTATAAAAATAGTGGTTATCAAATTGATGTTTTGGTAGAGGATTTTCAATCCATATTCAAAATGGATGGTAATGTTCAAGACATTTTGTTTAAATTTGGTTACTTGGAAGGAGAATGGGAAGAATATTTTGATTTAATAAAAGAACAATTGCAAGGTACAGAATTTATTGAAGCTGTTATTATGGAATGTGATAGAATTCAAAGTCTTTATAATTTTATGGGTAAAGTATTTTACGAATGGACATTGCAATTGTTTGCTCGCGGTTTGAAATTGAGGATAAAGAATTTAAATATTTAATGGATCAAACTCGAAAGTTGTATTCCATGTTTGATCGACTCGATGAATTAATGAACAAAAAATATAAAACGCTTTTTTTGCTGAATTCAAAATTGAAATTAGTAATGCTATGTTTAATAAAAAATTGACTTTTTAAAAAAAAAATTTTTTTTTGTTTTGTCTTTTTTTTAATATATTTTTTTTTAATTTAACAAATATAGTGTTAAAAAATATAATTTTTTTTAGATATAATTAATATAAAAAAATGGAATTGCATAAATTACGAAAAAATTGTTCTTATTGCATGCATGAGTTTGAAGATACTTGTATTTGTGGAGATAAAGATCCTGGTGAACCTTTTATTCACTACAGCGATGTAAAATCAATGTATCATTTTTTTCAATGCGATTTACATCCTGAAAAAGATATAAACAATTATCAAAGGAATTTTGACTTTTTTATAGAGAAAATAAAAAAAGCATTGACACAAAGTCATAATACCAATATGGAACGTATTTTGTTTATGACACAACATAGAAGAATGATTTTTGAATTATTAGAACAAGGAAATTTGAGTTACGAAAGATTAACATTAAAATTAGAAGAAGCCAAGAAACATTTTTGTGTTAACTTTGATGATGATCTTAAAATAATTAAAAATTTACAAAATCAAACTGTTATTTTAAAAATGATAAAAAATATGAATGAAATTTTAAAAGATTTGCTTTATTCTTTTATTGTATAAAATATTTTTTTGTTTTAGTAATGAAAAAAAAACAATGGAAGATTTGAAAGTGGAAGAATATTTTTTTACATTAAAAAAAGATGGAACTGTAACAAATGAGAAATTGTCAGATTTGAAACTAGAAGATTTGAAACTAGAAGAAAATCATCCATTATATCAAGCTATTGTGAGTTTTGATCCTTTTGAATGCAAAAAAGAAAATAATGAATGCTATAAAAATAGGTTTGGTTTATTTATGCATCGTTGGCTGATATTTTCTTGTTATATACCCGAGTTTACACTAAAGGATATTCTAAGAAGAATGACAGCTGTTACTGAATTTGATAAAAATTGGTTACATTTTTTTGATAAAGATTGGTTATATTTTATTACTATAGAAAAAGATTGGTTATTCATTAGCAATGCTTTCATTATTTTAGAAGAGTTGAAAAAGAAATTTCCTCATTATTATAACGTACCTTTTGTAGAGTTTTTTCATTATTGGCAATCGGGAGATATATATGAATGGTTAGTAAAAAAAGGAATACCTACAACAACAGAGTATACGAGTTATCGTTCGGATTGGTTAGACGAAGTAAATCGCAAAATTAAAGAAAAGAAATCTGAAAAAAATAAGAAAAAATGAATAATACTATAGTAAAAAGATCATTAGATCAAATATTAGAAGAACCTGAAATAGTATTTGCAGAGTTGACATTTAATTTATTTATGGATCGTTGTTTGGATTTTTATCATATTCGACCTTTTACTTTAAATGAATTAATGGATAGAGTCGTATTTGTGGATACAAATTTATTATTTTGGAAACGAGTATGTCGTGAAAAGAGTTATGATTATCATTGGGATTGTTTTTTTTAAGAAAAATTCAAAGATATTCCTTTAATTTTTATTTTGGTTGTTTTAAAAGTGATTAAAATAGAAATTGATTATATTTTTAGAGATGAAAATGTAAATTCTTTTTTAAGTAATGCTGATTTTAAAATATTTTATAATCAATTTTATAAATGTTTCAGACGTACGGTTTTTTTAGAAATTTCGAAAAGAATTGATAAGGTTCTTGAATATTTTTATTAATTTTTTTTGGTTTTTATTTTTAGAATGAATATTAATATTTGTAATACTTATGAAGAAATGAATAAAAACAATTCAGATACGTCAGATTTAGATACATTATTTATAAACGATTTAGGTAGTCAGACGTCAGATGATGATGAAAAATTACAATTTTAAGATTAAAAAATTACTTTTACATATTGATGATAATATAAAACGTTACGAGAAAAAAAAAACTTTGAACTTTTTATTATGACCAACATGGTATTTTTTAGTAAATATGTAATCCTATATTTATTATCAGAATGAAAAAAATGAATAATTTTATTTTATTTTCTTTTTTTTTTAAGATTTTTTTTAAAAAAAAATGGAAACATCTGCACATGAGGTTTTGGCATTTAAATGGTTTGATCGAGGATACAATTTTTTTATTACAGGAGGAGCAGGATGTGGTAAAAGTTATTTATTAAACAAATTAACAACTAGTGAACAACTTTATAAAAAAATTGAAATTACAGCTAGCACTGGCACAGCTGCACATCTTATCGGTGGTATGACACTTCACAGTTTTGCTGGAATCGGTGTGGGTTAAAAATAAATGTGAATTTTATTTAAAGCATATGAAACCAGAGGTGAAAGAAAGATGGCTAAATACAGACGTTTTAATTATTGACGAAATATCAATGATAAATGCTAAAACATTCGATTTATTGCATGATATAGCGAGCAAAATAAGATTTCAAAACGAGGAACTTTTTGGTGGCATGCAAATTATTGTTTGCGGAGATTTGTTGCAATTAAAACCTATCGAAGGTAATTATATATTTAAATCTGAAGTTTGGAAAAAATACATGTGTTTTATGGTATTGACAAAATGTTTTCGTCAAAAAAAAGATTCTCATTTTTTTAATGCTTTAAATGAAATTCGATTGGGAAAAGTAAGCGATACAGCTATAGAATATTTAACAAAAAGACATTTTACAAATGATCAACTCATTGACAAAAGTTATTCCAGATTATTTTTTTTAAAAGGAAACGTTTTTAAATATAACGAATTAAAAATGAGCGAGTTAAAGGTTTCATGGCTACATGTTTCAAGGCTAAAGATAAAATTTTAGAAAAAAATATAACTCTAAATTCGTTTCAAATTCCAGCCGAAGTTACAGTCAAATGGGGAGCCGTTGTCATGTTATTAAAAAATATCAATGTAGAAGAAGGTCTATGTAACGGTGCGGTTGGTGTTGTAACTCATATAGGTTTAAATAGCGTCAACGTTTTATTTAAAGACAACGAAATCGTAATTGAAATAATGAAAGAAGATATTCTTGATTCAAAAAATAAAATCATCGCATCTCGAAACGGTTTGCCTTTGCAACTCGCTTTTGCCATAACAGTTCACAAAGCTCAAGGTAGTACATTAAAAAAATTAGTTGTTGATTTTTCGCATTCCGCTTTCGATCCTTCGCTTTATTATGTTTCGTTATCTAGAGTTTGTTCGTTAGAAGATCTCTACATGATACATCCTGATGTTAAAATGTTGAAGAACATTTTAAAATCTATAACAGCTAATCCGGACGTATTGAATTTTATGAGCAATTGAAAATAAAATAATATTTTTTATAACTTCCTAAATGGTATTAAATTTCCAAATGGTAGTAAAGGTGCAATTTGTTTAATTGGGCGTATCATGGAATCTACTTGAAATTTTTGATTTTCGTCCATATTTTTATACGAGTTATAACCGTTAAACAATTGACCTAATAATCCAATAAATCTCCTTTACCTCTTAAACGTTTGTAAACTCTTTTTCTTTTTTTTCGATTATATTTTTTAACTCTTTTGCGCTTCATGATTTTTTTTTTTTTGAATAATTATTTAAATTCCAATAATTTTAATTAAATTTGGATCAAATTGTGATTTATTTAGATTTATATAACTCTTTATTGACGAATCTTGATTTACATATAGTCTGATTTTTTGTTTTTCACCAAAACTAAGATTGTTTATAATAGAATCAAAATCTCCTTTACCTCTTATTCTTTTTCTTTTATTTAATGTTTTTTTTCTTCTTTTATTTCTAATATATTGTTTCGCTCTTTTGTGTTTCATTTTTTTAAAAGTTTTTTTACTAGTTTGTAACCCATTAATCTTAATGCCAACGGTAACACAATACCTTTACCTCTATGTTTTTTATGCTTTTTGTATCTCCTTTTATAATATTTTTTGTGCATCTTTTTTATGTAGGATATATTTTTTTTTAATAAAATACTTTTTTTATGTATAGTATGATTTTTTAAAAGTGGTTGTTTATTTTATTTTAAAAGGTTATCTTTTTTTTTTCTAGAAAAAAAAAATGAAAAATTACAAAGTATACGAGGAAAAAGAACAACTAAGCAATAAATCTGTTTATAGAGAAACTCTTTATTACATTAAAGACAAATACAAAGATGAAGATATTGTAGAAGAAATTGAATTAGATAATCAAATGCAATCACCTGATGAAATTGTATTTGATATTAACGAAATGACAGAAATTGGATTTAATAAAGAATTTAAAAATGCAAAGACTTTCCACGATGTTTTTAATAACTTTTTGTTAGGTTTTAATTTTGCAATGCTATGTGGAAAATCTGTAGAAGAAGGTATGGTTAAAGTAATAAAAAGATATTATACATCACCTGTTTATTTAATCAAACCGTTGGAAGGACCTGTTCATTTACAATATTTAAAAAATAACAATTTGTCAGCTGCTTTTAATATTTTGGAAAACGATAACGGTTGGAGAATAATACGTCTTTGTAGTTTTAAAGTAAAAAGTTTAAGTAATTTATCTGATAAAAGTATCATGAAATTAAGAAATTATGAAATGGGTGGTAAACGTGTAGCTGATATGTCATTAGAAGAATTGATGGAAAAGAGGGAAAAAGATAGATTAAGAAAAAGATTGACAGCTGATTTACGAAAAGCAAAAAGAGTGTCAGAACCAAAAGAACCAAAAGAGGTTAAACAAAAATTAAAAACAAAAAAGCCTTATCAAAAAAGAGAAACGGTATACAAAATGTATGCAAACGAATGGAGAGGAGAATGGAATAGACCTATTCAACTGAGCAGCAAGCACGTACAAAAAAACTATAGAAAAAAATATGACAAAGGAAGTGTAAAAAATGACATTTTGACTTATAATAGAAAATATAAGATGCTGTTAGACTATAGTAGCTTGTTTGAACCAGGCTTGAGTTTTTATCCCTCTTTTTTAATTTCCTTACTTATTCGAAAATGGCAAGTGACAACGATTGAGGAATGGAACGAAAACGTTCTCGACAAAAACGGAAGGGATTTTTATTCCGAAGACAACATTCTTCAGCATGTTTTGCAAAACGAACATGGAAATGGAGAATGGGAAAAAAAATTAATGGAACTCAGAGAAAAATGTCAACATATGTCATTTGAAAATTTGTTAGAATTGACCCAATCTTTTGTTTACGATGTCGAGTTTGATCGTATCAACATCAAATTGTTTTTGGTTAATAAAAATCCGCAAAGAATAAGACTCATGCATCCCAGCTATAAATCTCAATACAAAACGAGTTTAACCGAATTGTTAAAAGTGGTTTATGAAAGCAAAAACATCACGAGAGAAGAACGAAATTGCTATCGCGATTTTGTAAACGATGAAGAAAGACAAAAACATAACGAATACAAAAAAAGCGTCAACACTTAAATTGGCTATAGTAGAAAAAAAAGATCATTTTCACGCCATGTCTATCATCAACGAACGATGCACTACTCTATTTCACGGCGCTTCTTTTCAACATTGCGCACAATGCAATGAAAAATTTGTCTGCAGTGCTCACCACGATTGCGAAGGTTATTACAAAAAAAATAAATTTACCTATTCTAACACAAGACAATATAAAGAAGGTCAAAAAGAATTTATGAATCGCAGTAGAAATTTGTTTCCCTTTTTTATTACCTATGATTGTGAAACTAGCAGCACTCCAGATGATTCTCGACAAACAAAACTAGTTCAATCCGTCTCGTCTATTTCTTACTTTTGTCATAGTGTGGTCATTTAATGTATCGATGAGAATTTAGCATTGGAGTGCTTTGGTAGAGACGAAAGAGGTAAAACCATTACGCAATGGATTTATTATTACGAAAATACTATAGATAGTTTAAAAAGCAATCCTTTAAAAATGTTGCCACCCGCTTTTAACGAAACAGTGTCTACGTTGCACTTTGCACATCGAGAACTATTGTATTTAAAACTTGATCCTAGAGATCCGAATATAGAAAACAAAAAAAAATGAATTGCGCGTTTACGATTTGATTGTGCTAGCAGATACCTTAGTGCGATTTGCATATAAAGTATTGCTTCCGAAACATTAATATTTAAAGTTGACATCAGAAGAAAGAATTCTTGTATGGGAAAAAGCGGAACCTTTGTGCACTGTTTGTCGTTATCCGGTAGACAAATTTGCTCAAAGCGATCTTTTAAAATTTATGAACGAAGAAGAACTGGAATATTTGGATCTCAACGAAATAAGAACAACTTACAACGATCAGCGTATACAAGTCATCAATTTTATATTTCAAAAAGTAAGTAAACTGGAATTGTTTTCTTTAAAGTTAGAAGTTCAAAATTATTTGTTAAAACACAACGCTGAAAAATAAAAAAAGATT
The DNA here is from genome assembly GCF_022113875.1 of Hydra vulgaris. Taxonomy (NCBI): domain Eukaryota; kingdom Metazoa; phylum Cnidaria; class Hydrozoa; order Anthoathecata; family Hydridae; genus Hydra; species Hydra vulgaris. Next base: position 41,571,675 of record NC_061168.1, read on the forward strand.
TGTTAAACGTATCTACTCTTTACTATGTTATGTGTCGTTGGTGGGACGCTTTCAAATATAAAAATCCTCAAAACGGTTTGTTGAGCGATTATGTTAGAACAAATTCGCATGAACTGATAGAATTTATGAAATACTTTGGTTCTCTGGTTTTAAACGAGCAAGAATTAAAAGTGTGGTTTGAAAACGACCCTATTGAATTGTTATCTATCAAACATTTTTTAATCACCTTTTTTAAAAAATGCATGGAACAAATTCGAGTCGATTGGGAATATGACTTTGGAATGGGCATCAAAGACGATATGACGTTTTTGCACATTGTTTCTAAATTGAAGCATCCAGCTGTACAGCTATGGTACGAATGCATGCTTCAACCGTTTAACTGTGAATATGAAAATAAAGTCACTCTAAAAGAAGTGTGTCGTCAAGATGAAAAGCGAGAACGATTATTAATACATTGTCAATTATTTCTGTCCGGATTTGAAGATTTTCTAGCGATCGATCACGATCATTTTTAAATATTTACGGTTTGGCGCATGACTTTTGTGATAAAAATATTGCTCGATGCAGTGCTCATTTGATTTGCCCTATATTTGCGCACAACGCTGCTTTTGATAATCGAATCATGATAGTGGAAGGATTGCGCAAATTTATAGATTTGCCGTTATATGAAAGTGCTGGTGATAGCGAAGACAAACCGTTTGAAGCCTTTGTCAAATACACTTCTTTTGAAGATATGTTTGTTATTGCGCAAAGTACAAGCAAAATTAGAATAATTTCTTTTGGAAAGCATATTCAAATAGTGGATACTTTAGGATTGCTCAACTGTTCTCTGGAACAAGCCAGTTCTATGTTGTCTCAACCAGCTCAAAATAAAATAATCAACAGCATGTTGCACTACTTGTGGCCTCTTTTTCCTCACATCAAGACTGACAATTTAAGTGAGTGCGAAGAGTTTCAAAATTGTTTTATCAAAAAAACGTTGTTTTCTTATGCGCAAATCAATAACACCCTATTAGACATTGAATACAAATCTTTTCCTCCCATAGAAATGTTTGCAGAAAACCAACTCATGAGATCTAAGAGTTTGCAAGAAGAAATTGATAAAATTAGAGTGCCTTATGAAAGTGTAAAAAAAGTTGTGGAATTTTTTAAAATTAAAAACGCTGAGACCGTTGTTAGAAATTTATGCCGTTTTAGATACTGTTGTTTTAGGAGCAGTCATGTTGGATTTAGACGAAAGGACTTATCAATCTACAAAATTTCACATTCTCAGTCACATTAGCATTTTTGGTTACGCCAGCAAATTTAATTCTACCTTAAGTTTGATACAAATTCAATACCCTCCTACGCAAGAACATCATGACATGATTGAAGATTGTCTCAGAGGCGGAATGTCTACCAACGGCACTCAAAGGTATGCCATAGATACTGATTATTTTGAAAAAAAAATGAACGAATTAAATATAAAATCTGAATTGGACGGATGTGAGTACTTTTTCGATGAAAACGGACAATATGGTGGAGCTCAACTAAAGCCTCTTCCGTTTCAAATGAGTTATACTTTTGATACAGACTGTAAAAATTTGCAAGACATTGTTGCCAAATACCATCGAGTCAACGCTAACGGTTTCTCTACTAGCGCCCTTGTTCATTGTCAAATTAGCATGTTACCAGAATATCAAGATAAAGTAGGAGGTTATTCGCCCATAGTTAAAAAAGAAATCATTCCTTTTGATAGAAAAGTATACAAAGTTTTACCCGTTTGGAGATTTCCTTTGGCTGAAAAAATGGTTCGCGATAACATTGAAAAGAGGAAAAAAGCTGTAGAAATAGGTGTCCAAGTCACTGACGCCTATAGAAAATTATTGACCAACGGTCATTTTGGCATTTTGGCAAGGAGATCGGAAAAAAATGTAAATCACGAATTTATTATACATCCTGAAAGTGCATTTCAGAACATGATCAAAAATTTGCAAGATATTCGCCTCTATTTATTAGCCAATAGTTATAACGATTCGCAAATTAAAAAACTCTTTCCTGCGCACTTTCAAAATTTATTATATCGATACGATCGTTATGTTGGTATTTACGCGAAAAGATACAAATTAGATATTATAGCTAAAAAAGTGTGCCTAGACGTTTACGAAACAGTAGATTATTCTTATAATTCCTATTTATATTATATTGTTTGAACTATTGTTTAATGTTTCAAATGATGTTAAAACCAAGAGTGTTTTGTTTTACGCTGAAAGCAGTGTAGAATTTAAAGACATTTTTGAACTTTTGAAATCTAACGAATCTTTTTATAAAGAGGCTTTGATAATGAGATCGTATGAGAAAATGAATACGTTAAACAAATCTCTTTGTTTGCCCGCCGCGCAAATATTATGTTTAGCTAAACTGAACATTGCCCAATTTTCGTGGCAATTGGGAGAAATTTTACGTAAACGAGGAGGTGAAAAATTTTTAGTAGCCACAGACACTGATTCGTGTTGCAATTTTATTGTCAGAAAAAAAGACAAAAATAAAAAGTATCCTTTTCGAGTTCAAGTAGACGATTGGCTGTTTTATTCAAGTTTTGATAAATGGCTAGATTATTCAAATTATCCACCTCATCATCCTTTTTATTCAAAAGAATTTGCCAAAGAGACGGATCATTTTCAGAACGAAATTCCTCCGCCTAGATATATATCGCAAGTCATAGCCATGGGTGCTAAATGTTACAGTGTGGATAGCGTAAATGAAAAAAATAAAAAAAAATAAAAAAATAGAGCCAAAGGTGTGTCCAATTATAAATTACGTTTTGAAAATTACATTGACGGTTTAACAACTTATAGAGCTGAAAAAATATTTAGAAATTTGGATAATCAATTGGATAGCACTATACATCCTGTTACTCAAAATAGATTGCGATTAAATTTTGATAAAGTCATTATCAACAAACACGAATTGCGTTTTTTAGAAAAGTTTACGCCAAAAAATTATGTTTTTGATGTTGGTCTATTGACAGAAATACGAGATCATTATCGTTTAAATCCTATTGTAAAAGCTAATTTAAAAGTATTACCAAACATTGAAGAATTTTGTAGTGATGAACATTTGCAAACTTTGTTGACAATTGAAAAAAAAATAATTAACGAATCTAAGCAATACAAAACCATGGTCACATTTAACGAAAATGTATTGATTCCTTTACTCTATGATTTTAAACAAAAATCAAACACAAATTAAAAAAAAAGTAAAGGTAACCTACTATTTTATTAATAAAAAAAATTAAAAAAAACTAAAAAAAACTGAAAAAATAAAATTATAAAAAAAAAGTTTTCTAGTGTTAAATCCATTGACATAAATATCTCTCTTCCACCTCTGAAATTTCAATATTGTTGTTTTATCAAATCATTTTTATCTTCATTACCATTACCATTATCATTAATTGGTTATGGTTTTATATGACCATACATCAGCTTTTTTTTCCATATAAAAAAATTGTCATCGTCATCAGTGTCATAGTCTTCATCGTCATAGTCTTGTTTTTTCATCTATCACATCTATATTCCTTAGATTCAATAAGCTCATAACAATGTGTTTTTATGCTTTGGTATATAAAAAAAAATTGATTTAAAATTGCTTTTTATATAAGCAATAATATAAATTCATATTAAAAATCCGTTGAAAAACAATCGTACTATAAACCGTTCTCAAATATGATTATATTTCTTATTAAAAATAATTTTTTTTTTTTTGACTTCATTTTCTTCATCTTCATCTTTTTTATCTTCATTTTTTATAATTGACAATTTTGTATATAAAAAAAATTGATTAAAAATTTTTTACCTCAATAATCTCATAATAACGTGTTTTTATGCTTTGGTATATAAAAAAATTTTTTTTTTTAAAAAAAAAAAGTTTTTTATAAATTAAAACTTTATAAACTTCTTTCATTTTCCAAGAATCAAACAGTTGACGTCATTCACCTTCTTTTCGATAAATAATAAAATTAAAATGGTATTTGTATTTTTTAATAGTGCTTACTGAAAAACAATTTTGTAATCTGTTGTAATGGTTTGTTCTATGTTATTTTTAATTATATTAAAAAATGGAGACTTTTTTTCTAACTATATTTTTGATTTTTTTCAGAAATAGTGACATCTTTTAAACCTACCAAAAATGTGATTTAAATAATATGTTTTTTTTTCTTTCTGTTTTTTCCACAGAATTGACTATATTTTTCTAACAAGCACTTTCAGTTTTTTTTTCTTCTTAATTTATAAAAAAAAACATAAATATAGGAAACACTTCAATCTTATCTTTCGGTTTCCATCCTTTCAATTCAATTGTTAAAATCCATATTCGAATCCGTGTTAATTTCCGAAAATAGAATGTTTGACTTTTTTTTGAAAATGTCAATCCTATTTCAAATAATATAATTATGTATTTATAATAAAATAGAAAAAAAAAACTTACAATTTCTTTTTTAAAAAAATTGATATTACAGATTTGCATATACATTTCTTTACTTTTCCATATTTTATCACATTTTCTATTTCAGTCGAAAAAGCAATTTTGTAAATCACCTGTTAGAGTTAAAAAAATATCCTTTAATCTAAAGAAAAAAATAAAAAAAATAAAAAAATTAATATAATATGAATTAAGCATTTTAAATTTATATCATATTTATTTTTTAGAAAAAGTAATTATACAATAAAAAAGTTATTTTTAAGTATGTATCTATTTTAAAAAAAAAATTATTATTTTTTCGCTGTAGGAATCAGGTAAACAATCGAAAGTACAAAAAAAAATCCTCTATTTTTTTAAAATATTATTCGTTAAATGATGGACTTTTTCATTCTTCGATAATTATTTCGAAATATTGCATAATAATTTGAATTGTCATAACTGTTTGCTTTACAAACACTTTCTTGTTGAATGATAATATGAAATAAGATGTATAGTGATAATAAAATAAGAATCATTTTTAAAATATATACAAATAATATTTAACTTTGGATGTCGTATCAAAAAACTTTCCTACCAGTTTTTTCAGAACCTTAATTTTTATCTTCTATAATTACTTTTATTTGCGGATATCGTATTATAAATTCACACAAAGCCATGAAACTATTGCGGTTTTGTGGTACACAATTTCGATTTTTTTTTTACATAATAAAATAATGACTTTTACAAACTGACCTATTGACTTTTTTACATCATTAATTAAGAACTGACTTTCAATTTTACTTTTAAATTACCTTCTAATTTAATAAAACGATTAAAATATTTGGTAATATTTTTTATTTTTTTTGTAAACAAAAAAGTAGCTGTATTATATTGAATAATATTGTAATGTTTATTTATTTTTTTTTGATGAGAAAAAAACGACAACATGTAATTAGAAAAATAGTTAAGAAAAAAAAATTATTAAAGAAAAAAATTTGTATTTTTTTTGTTTTTTACAAAAAAAATGGAAGACAAGCAAGACAAGCAACAATTAAATCAAGATGACATGAAAAATGAAAAAAATGTTAATATTAAAATAGCAGATTCTAGAACGTTGACTGAAATATTAAATGAAAAAGGTTTTAACAGTTTTTACTTAAAAGGTAAAATAGATACATTGGACATAAAAGATGATCGATTTCCTTTTCAAAATAAATATAACATATTTAAACCAGCAAAAGATATTTATCCTGAAAATACTTTAATAACGGGTCCTAAAAATAGTGGGAAATCTACTATGGCGCGACAACTTTTGCAAAGTGGTAAATATCCTGATTCAGAAATATTATTTATTATTCAAATGAGAGAACCTAGCGGAGCACAAATTAAAACGTGGCAAGAAGTTATCAACTCTTCTAAAAATAATTTGGAAGCTTTTCAAGTATTAACTGTAGCCAGTGCAGAAAATTTGGACGGTATCATTCAACGCGTAGTTAGTTTTTCAAAAGACAAATATGGAATACAAAATAGCGATCAACGTTTTTTAAAAACCATGATCCTTTTTGATGACATTAGTTCTTTTTGTTTAAAAAGCAGACGATATACAAGCGTATGCGCAAGCGGATCTCATCACGGCGTAGGTACCATGACAGTTTTTCACACGATACCTAACAAATTTACACAAGCGTGGAACAATTTGGTATCACATTATAAATGCATTATTGCTTTCGATAACAATTGTGAAATTGAAAAAATGTTTAAAAACGATTTTCTGACGTCTGGCAAAATGTATCATGCAATAAGCGATTTATTGAGCAAAGAAACATCTTTAAAACATGGACATTTAGCTTTGTTTAAAAAGAACAGTTCGGTAGCGCGTTTGCGCACGCAAGTCAACAATTACAAAGAGCAAAAAGTGTTTATACCGGTAGACGCTCAAGGAGAATTGGATTTTGATTACAAAACCATGAGCGTTCACAAAAAAATTGTTAGTTTTCAATCGTTTCCGTATGTTAAGGCTAAAAGTTTTAAAAATTATTACTATTTAAAATCTCATCATAATCAAGAAAAAGGAGAAGAGAAAGAGTCCGACGAGTTAGAAAATCAACAACAAGACGAGGAGAAAAAAGTTATAAATATAGAAGAAGGTGAAGGTGAAAATAAAAAAAGAAAATTGAACGAAAGCGATAGAGCAGCGCTTCTACTCCATGAACTCAAACGAAGAAAACGTTACGGAATGGATACCTCTAGCGAATCCGGAGAATCTAGCGAATCTAACGACGAATCCTGTTCTGACTGACTTTGATTGGAACGCAGACGATTTGTTGGAGTTATTGAATCGCGACTACGATAAAGTGATGTGTTGCGAAAATGTTGAGAAAAATGTTGAGAAAAAAAAAAGAAAACGAAAAAATCCCAAAAAAATGATAATTAAAACAGACAAATCTAAAAAACAAAGAACGGACATGCGAAAAAAGTTGTCGGTTCGTTCGCAAATTTTTATACCCAAAATGAACAGAAGAAAAGAAATGGACGTCAACGAAATCATAATATGGGTCAAAGAAATATTAACGCGATTCAATGCTATAAAAATGTTAAAATGCGAACTTTTGTCCGATTACGAACGAATGCAAATTAAACACGCGTTCAAAGAATACGTTTGTTTGGAAATTAAACTTTTTCTCAAAGAATATTTGTATCCCTATCCTCATTTTAACGAAAAAGGTAAAATGATTTTTAAAAAAGAAAAAATGAAAGACAAAAATAAAACAATTTCAGACTTTGTTTATCACAATTATAACGTTTTAAAAAAATATTTTAACTCTACTCGATTTAAATTGTATCAAGAAATTATAAAGTATTATTCAAACAAATTAATTTCATTTGATACGCCTCAACCTACAAAAACTGTTATAGATTTGTTAAGACAACAATTTGATATTGATTATTGTCAAAATAATAATTTTTTTGTGTATAATGAATCGATATAAATCTTATGATGTTTTTAATTCCCCTTTGCTGGCTTTAAAAGACGTCTTAACGCGTAATTCGTACAATACAGACTTGTATCGCAAAAATCAACTCAATTTGGAAGAAAAAGACTCGAACGAACCTTTAGAAGGTGCGAGAGGAAATGATAACAAATCAGATTTGTCAAACTTGATAGCAAAGTACGATTTACCCAATACGTTCCTTTACGCTGACCCCATGAATGTAGAAAATCAAGTCAGTGGCGAATTGGACTTTCAATTGCAGTTTCAAAAATTGCATCCCGTCAACACGCTATTGGACGGAGACTTGGCTACGTCCTACATCACAGACCCCGAAAAATGGAAAACGTATTTGAATGTGGACGGGGACGCGTACGCTTTTACAAAAATTATAGGACTTAACGCGCAGCAACAATTTAACGATCAAGTAGATCAAGGCAACATCAGCGAAACGTTAAGACAAATGAGAAATTTGAGAAAGTATACTCCTCGATTAGAAAATTCTTCCGCTTCTTCCTCCCTCAATCCCGGTAGCACGGTTTCCAGCGTTCAAGCTAGCGTAGACGCTTATCCTTCGTTAAACGACATTGTCTTGCCGGGCAAAAAAGTCTATTCTTTAGTACCCATTACTCAATTCTTATTGCGTTTCGAAGTACCCAATCAAGCCGAAGTCACTAGACTCATTTATACCAACGCGGACTTGAAAAAATTTACAAACTTGTCACATTCTTTATTAGACATGTGCAAACAGCAAATCAATTGGCAAAACGGTAGCAAAAAAATTCTGTTGCGCGTTTACAAACCGGTCACAGAAAAACCTACTTTGACAAACTTAAAAATTTATCTCGTTTACAACGAAAACATTGTAGACGTAGAAGAATCTTTAGCGGACATTGTCAACAACATTTCTAAAACAGAATATCAAGTTAAACAAATACAACACTTTGCAAAATTGTTACAAAATTTAACAGTGCTCGGAAAGGGTAAAAGTTTGCACATTTATCCCAAAGCCATTAAAATCAAGTGGGAAAAATCTAGCTTGTCTTCTACATCTACTCCAATATCCGCTTGGACGCCTAAACCAGCCGAACCGAGATATTCGATTGGTACACCCGTTTCTTTACCGCCTTTACCAACAACAAAACCCGAAGAGACTCCTATTACTAGCGAAGAAACACCTGCAGACACAGGAAGCGAAGAACCTGCTCCGATTTCAGCAGAAATTTCAGCTCCCATCTCCTCTAAAGCTGCTCCTATAGCTGAAACTTCTAAAAAGGGAGTTACATTAAGAAAAAGTAAAAGGAAGCCTCCAAGAAAATCCTCGCTATGATGAATGACGAAATGACAAAACAAATTGACTCTCTCGTGCAAGACCAACTGACGCACGTGACAAGTCGCCTTTTTGGTTTGACGCAAATTTCTAAAATCGTAAAAATTCTTTAAAAATTTAAAACATTAAAAAAAAATACAACAGACAGCAAATTATATGAACAGCTCAAAGCCGTATTAGAAAATTCTATTTATGCCAAATGGGAAAGCTTGATAGCCGCTTGGTCACATCAAACCCAATTATTTAAAAAGACTACAGACGTAAAAGCCAAAAAACAAGCTCCTCGAAAAACTTACGTATAAGAAACGCATCAATTTTCTTACGAAAAACCTCATCAATATTTTCAAGCTGATTTAGCTGACATGAACATTTTTAACGTGAACTTTGGAGGAACTCGAAAACTCTTTTGCCTCGTCGTTGTAGACGGAGTATCCGAAAAAGTGTATTTGAGAGCTACAGCCAACAAAACCGCCGAAAAAATGTTGCACAGTTTCAAAGAAATATTAAGAGACATTAAAAGAGAATCCAAACAAAGTTACATTTATTTACAAACAGACGAAGGAGGAGAATTTTTTAATCATCTACTTCACGAGTGGTTCGAAGATCAAAACATTTATCATTTTTGTTCTAAGAATTACGGAAAAGCTTACTTGGCTGAATCAGTTATTGCACGTCTCAAACTTTTAGTTCAAAAATTGCAACGACAAGATCAATTGAAAAAAAAAATTGGAGCACATATCTCGATCAAATCGAACAAAGATTAAACGAAAAAGAAAAAACGATAAGCGGATTTTCTCCCGAAAAATTAGACGGAAACAACCCCACAGCTAAAGCCGCTCGTTTGATAGATCAATACAAAAACACGCAAAGAAGAAAACACAATTTTACCTCTAACCTTCTTTATCGCGTCGAAAAAGAATACAAAAACAAAATATGGCCCGTTTTAAAACCGCTGTCCATAGGAACAGAATGTTATTTGCGCAAATATAAAAAAGATGCGGCAGACACGTTTAGCAAATCGTCTACTCGAAATCGACCTTATTGGGATACAACCAGAAGAGTCATCATCATGAAAGTAACTGAACGCGACAACCCGACAACTCAAGGTTATATACCCGTTCAAATATATAAAGTCGGAGTAGTAGGAGATCTCGAAACGACGTACAAAGTTAAACGAGAAGATTTGTCACCCATTGACGAAGAAGATAAAGACATTTACTATAAAAATTTTGACGCTTACCGTTCGACGTTTTTGAAATATTTAAAACCTTTGCAAGAAATAAAAGATAAATCAAAGAAAGAGAGAAAAAAAAAGAAAGAAAAAAACCCAAAACAAAAATGAACAATTTAACCTATGACGATATTTTAAATCCTAATTTATACGATTGTAATACTTATTTTTATTCAGAAATTAAAAACAAACTTCAAGGTGCTGTTCACGATAATGTTTTGAATGAGTTTTCTTTACCTTTGTCCGTAGACGATATTGACGAACCCGTTTTCAAAAAGGATACCGTCTTGCATTTAGTATCTATGGATGTTCCTACTAATTTAATTCGTGTAGACGAAAATAATTCCTCACCGGACAACTACATGTTGAAAATAGAATCTATAGATACCGTTAAAAAAATGTTGTTAGATATACAAAGTGACATAAAAACTAGTCCCAACAGAAAAATACCCTTTTATTTATTTACTCGACTGATTGTTTTGTATACAGACGCTCCCAATTTTCCAGGCGACAGGTTTAATCAATGTACTGCTATTGACATTCAAAGTATGACTCCTACTTTTTTAGCTGAATTACATAAATTCTTATCTCCTATGAAACTTTATGGTACTGCTACACCAACAGCGTATCAAGATGATTTTTTCATTAGACGCCTAGCACTTTTCAATAAAAAGTTAAATAGAAAACTGACCTTTGAAAATTTTTTTTCCAATTTTCAACAACCCAAAAACATACGCATCGCGAGCGAAAAATACTTTAACATAAAATATTTGTTCGATGCGGATACTCGTTTTCAATACGTAACCAATAAAGGTAATAAATCTATTTTAAGTCTTAATCTAGATCAAAAAATGGCAAACGAATTAATCTATCCTTATTCTTATCATCAGATGTTACAAACTACCACAGGTTTATTTTTTAAATGCAAAAGTTATAACTGGTTATGGTAATTTAAAAAAAAAATTATCAGTGCTAGTCAGGTTAACGCCAACATTAGTAATCTTTATCCTATTAGAAATGAGTTAGGTTCATTGATCAACGAAAGAACTTTATCATGTTTTGGTTTTTTTCCAAATAGAACCACCTCTACCACTTTTACGAATAAAGACTTGAGCTCTTTGATTCAATATCAATATTTATTTTCTAAATCCACCTACGAGAATTTATATTCTTTTTCCAAAATGACACATCAAAGTAACAATTTTATCACCTACGCCAAACATCCATTAGATGGCATTAATTATGCTCTACCACCAAAGGTAAATCCCGTTCGTTCTATCATTTTAAACAATATCAAAGGTCCTGATCGACCTTTTTTTCACATTATGATCACTCCTAAATTTGGACCCAAAACGCAAACCGTGGTTTTAGGTCTATTCGATTCAAGAGTGATACCTGACACTTCTGACAGCAATATTTTAAGCGTAGATGTAGATCTCTATATCAATAATATTTTACCTAAAGACTAGACTGCAATACCGGCAAAAATGGCACATTATCTGCCTTGGCAAATTGCATTTTTTATCTCACAAATAATAACTAATCAAAATGTTATCTACTCAGAAGGTAATGTATATAATAATGAAACTCTAATTAATTTTGTTGAACTTTCATTTCAACCCATACTTGTCACTCCTTTATGGAACCTTTGGAATAAAATATCTAAAATAGTGAAAGACTATCCGTTGTCAGGGATGACATTGGCAGAATTCATTGGTCTCATTACAGGCGCAATTCCTTCCATAACTACAAACACTTTATACACCAATAACGGGGCATACGGTTTCGAACCCACCGAATTACTTTGTTCTTTTTTTCAAATTTTTTTCCCGTTAACAAGTGAAAGAAAATATTATCGCTTCACTTTACAAAACGTTCCTTTAAAATCTTTAAGTATACCTTTTTTTAATAATAACGATGTGATATGGCCAGAACGAGAATTAAAAATGTTGGACGTTTTTAGTCAAACATTAAAAACGACAACTCCAAATTTGCTCAATTTAAACTTGAATAACATGAGCTTTGCAGAATTTATTTATGAAGGAACAGACCCCACCATTCTTAGTAAAAGAATAAATAAAGATTTAAACTCTTCATACATACATATAGAAAACACAATGAATTGTTATAATTTTTGGGCTCTTCCCTCTTTTGAGCAACAACTCATATCACCGACATATATAAGTATGGCTTTGATAGATAAGGAAAATAAAATAGTTAGGGAGTTAGGGAGTAACATAACAGATACTGATTTGATTTATTTTGATTTACAAGGCGGTTCTTTTTCTCCTTATATAGAAATATTAGGAAATGGTGTACCGGTTAATATTAGTATTTCTTCAAATTTAAGCGACAACATTTATACAATAATATACTCGCATTCAGCATTAACTACTAAATACAACACCGAAAGGTTTATAGAAGTATTGCTGTACTGCGAACAAAGTAAGTCCATTTTTTCAAATACGCTCAAAGTACCATTGATCACTACGGCTAATTTTGAAAGAGCCACGACGCCTAGTCATAAAACATGGTTAAACGGTTCAAAATCAGTTTTACAAAATCAAAGCGTTAAGCAATTGTCATTTTGTTGCACTTCTCTCAACGGAAAATTTATTTATCAAAAAGACGAAAACGGTAACATTATTAAATCTTGGAAGGACAGTCTACCTCTCAAAAACGTTAAATTAAAAATGTATCAACCGAAAGGAAATCCTGTTCCCTATACTTTACTTTTGCAAAAGGATCAATATAGTTTAACAAACGAAACTAATCCTTTTACTATGCAAGTGGATCAAAACATGACCAACATTATGGCTCAAGATTTTAGAATTTAAAAAAAAAGACTAGCCTTTTTAAGATGCACTTTAATGCAAATAAGCAATTTTAATAACAGCGTTTCTAATTTTCCTACACCCACCGATAACCTTATTTTTATCAAATGCGATCAAGCTAATCAATGCGGCATGTACATGAATAGAAGATACGAACCTGGAATTGTGGCTTTTTTTAATTTAGCCGATTACAATAATGCTACGCAACTCGTAGTGAATATTGATTTTACTAAAAATAGAAAAACTGAAATTCAAGGTCAATTGACTACGTTTGATATTAACGACGTTGAAGATTGGAAAAGAACAAAATGGTCTTTTCTTAATACAAAAAAAGAATTGCTTCAATTTAGCAATTTGAGTGCAGACGTTTATTTTAATCCCACTTTAAAAATGCAAATGATTCCCTTTTACACTTGAGTTCCGATTAAAAATAAAAAAAAAAGATCATATTAACGAATTGCAAAATTATGTAGTCAAATTACAAAATCAACTTTCTCAATATTCTACAAAAGCTGATATTAATAACATTCGAGCAGAATTGGATCAAAAATGTGAATCTTTAAAAAAATTAAACCAAAAAGAATTTGCAGATATTAAAAAAAGTTTTCAAAAAAAAGAATTAAAAAATGATAAAAATATTAAAAAACTTATGCCGAATCTAGTGAAGAAGAAGAAGAAGACAAAGAAGAAGAAGACAAAGAAGAAGAAGAACGCGAAGAAATTAGAAAACCTCCCAAAAAACAAAAGAAACAAGATTTGGACAAAAATAAAACTAAAAATTCGTTGTGTTCCGCATGTTTGCAAACGGTAGACGCTTTAGATGTTAACGGTATGTGTAGAAATTGTATCATTCAACAAAAAGCTTTAATTTTGAGTCCGTATTTAGCTAAAAATACAGAAAAAAAGAAAAAAGAAAAATGGAATAAGATAAATTTAATAGAACTTGGTTATACTCGAGCATTAAAAGATGTTAAAAATAAAAAAGTACAATTTAAAAAAAACACTTCCGAATCCGATGATGAATAAAATGAATATAAAAAAAAAATTTAATAAATAAATTTGTTATTTAAGCTGAAAAATAAAAATATATATATATATATATATATATATATATATATATATATATATATATATATATATATATATATATATATATATATATATATATATATATATATATATATATATATATATATTTTTTTTTTTTTTGTGCGAAATAAAAAATGATTGGAATGGGGCAATGCCAAAATATATGAAAGACGGAGACGGAAACCGTTATACGCCTAATCATGACGGTCCCGTATCTATAGATGATATTTTAAACGAAGCGGAAAGCGAAAATCGTTTAGTGCAACAAGCTGTCAACGGAAGCATAAGTAAAGAATACAATAGCATTTTAGCTGAAAAATATCCCGGTTTTAAAACAGCTTTTCCTCAAGATGACGTTATCGCGGTCAACATGCAAAAATTTAGTTGCGAATCTACGTCTGATTTTACTAACTTGGTCACTTTTACTCTTAAACTTAACGAATGGAGTTTTCCCCAAGATTACATATTGGATTTTGATTTAGTGCTTTACAGAAATTTAAACGCTCGCACGCCGTTTAACATGGGCGATGCTACTGAAGCTGCTCAAGCTAAAAAAGTAACTTTAGTGCAAAATTTTATCAAGCATTTTGTAAAGACATGGAAAGTTTTTCCCAATGCAATAAAAAATAATTCTAATTGTTGCAACAACGCTATTAACAATCGCGCTTACAATTGCTTTCAATGTCTTTTGATTAAAAAAAGTTATACTAAACAATTTAGAGATAAAATACTCAACGCCATGATGGGAATGTGTGAAAAATTAGATAATGATGCTACCTGGGACGAAAGTAAAGCCTTACTCACGTCTGCAGATCCCAACGGGAACATAAGACTTAATGTTGTTACAGCGGGCAACGCAAATTCAGGTGTTCCAGCAGCATATCAAACTTATATGATAAATACTTATTCGCAAACACCTACAGTCAATTCGAACAGCATTCTTAGCGAAAAAGGTATAAGTTTAGAGTTCCCTTATCCCTTGTCTGCGAATTTTTTCAAATTAAAACTCATTTTGGAAAAGGAAAAGAAATGAAAATTGAAATGTATATGGAAAACGACATGAATCAATTGTTAGAATTTGTAAGACCTATTAGCGACGCAGACATTACAGCTTTAGCTAACGTAGGAGTCTTGATGAGAAATCCTACGATTTATTGTAACACTTACAAAATAAAACAGAGCATACCTCTCGAAAAAACATTATACATGAACAACAACAAAGATATTCCTTATACGTTGTTACGATTTCCTCATTACGAACAAGTCGTAACCAACGTAGAAGGTTTAACTTCGGTCACTGTCAATTGTTCAAACTTAAAAACGTCAGACGTTGTGCCTCACACCATTATTATATCTTGTCTAAGCAAAAAGGAAAACGATCATTTAAACAAAAACTGCATGACACCCTGCGAATTGTCTACTACTATCATCAAATCGATTACCCTTTCTAATTTTAGGAAAACCTTTTTAAATTCACCAGGTGATAGCGTTGATATAGATTTAAGCAAAATAGACGATCAACAATATTTATGGAGAAGTTATGTTTCTTGGTGCAAAGGAGGGATACCGTCTACATTTAACATTAATAACATTGCTGATTTTTACACAACAGACGATGACACCTTTTTTAAAAGTCCTGGCGAATATATTAGCAAAAACAATCAAACCGATCCCTTAGTTATTGATACGACGAGCGATTATAATTTTGTCAGCGACAAACCTCCTGCTATTATTTCTGGCAACAACGCTTTTCAAATTACCGTTAATTTTATACAAGATGTTAAATTTAACGGTTTGCTTATTTTTTATTTTCAGCATCCTTCGGCTATGATTCAAACAGGAACAGGAGAAGAAGAAAATTATACTTATGTGCCAACTAAATTTAAATCATCTTAAATTAACATATTCAAACATTTTTATTTTAATCAAATTGACCATGTAAAAAAAAAAACAACACATAAGAATTGTCAATGATTTATAGTTAAAAATATATATATTTTTTTATAGTCACTCTAGTTATATATATAAAAAAAATAAACCGTTATTTCTAATTTCATGAATTATTTTTATGACTCGAAGACGTTGTAGACGTTGTAAAAAACATAGACGATCTCATCGTGGTAAAGGAAAAACTTTTACAAGAATAAAAAATTTTGCTAAACACGCGCTTCAATATTTACAAAATCAACGCAATGCATAAAAAAAGAGGACGCGGAAGAGTTTATTTACCTCCTTTACGTGGAACAGGAAAAAAAAAGAAATATAAAAATAAAAGACGAATGCTCAAAAAATTTTTACCAGCACTCTTACCAGCAATACTTCCCTTTTTATCAAGCACTATACTTCCGACACTTGGAAAAGCGGCGTTAGGCGGTTTAGTATCAGGAGGAATATCTTTAGGAATAAATAAATTAGGAAAATGAAAAAAATAAAAAAAATATTGTATTATTAAAAAAATTGTTTTTTTTTTCTCATTTTAATATTCAGGAAATGAATGTGTAGCAGATTATATCCTAATCCTTGAGGTTTTTCTTGTGGTTTTTCTTGAGGTTTAACGACTGCAACAGGTGTATTTGATTCAAATTGTTGCAATGGTTTATTTTTTTCCATTTCTTCTGTATTTATATCTTCTATAATCGAATCTTTTATTTCGTTTTCTTTTTCTATTTCAACTATAATTTCTTCAACAACTCGTTCTTTTACTTGCTCTTCAAGCATTTTTTTTTTAAATTAAAAAAAAAAAAAAAAATTTGTTTATTTATACTTTTTTTTTTTCAATATTTAAAAAAAAAAAAAAAATAAAACAGCTTTTTTTTATTTTTTTAAAGTTTTCAATAACAATTGACTATTTGCAAAACTCCAACAATGATTATCATTATCATCATAATACCATTCAGAATTTTCTGTATTTTGTATTCTTTTAAAATATTTAAAATCTTTATTTGTCCAATAATCAACCCATTCATCTAGATTTTTTAATTTTGGATCATTCCAAGATTCATTCCAATCATCTTTATTAAAATAAAAATCTATCTCAATAGTATTTTTTTTTTCTTATTTTTGTTTTAATTTTAATTCTTCTGCTTCTCTTTTTTTCTTTTCCAATTTTTTTTCAAGACGTTTTTTTATTTTCTGCAAACGACAATCTGGATCTTTGTTTTCTTTATTCATTCTTTTTTTTTTTATGCTTCTGGTATTTCTACTATAATAAAAAGCACATAAAAAGCTAAACCAATGATTTTAAACGGAAATGTTACTATATCAAACACTAATTTTAAAAATCGCCTTAACCGTTCACCCATCCTTATGATATTTTAACTAAAAAAAAAATTAATTACATGTTTTTTAAACAAATAGTGTATTTTTACCATATACTTTTTCATGATTTAATTAAATTTTTCAAATCCTTTATAATAATTTATAAAATTTTCTAATCGCTTTAATAATATTATTAAACGTTTGTTACGAATATCAAATTTCCATACAACAAATCAATCTAAATTACATTTTTTCTCTTTATAACCTGGTGTATCCAAAGCTATAATATAAAAATATTTTTTACGAATACATGTTAATAAAAAACAAATTTTATACAATTCTTTTATTTTTAACTCTTGAATAACAACAAGGTCTAAATTATTCATTAAATCTTCTATCGATTTATATTTTCTTTTTTCTACATCATCTAATACATTTTTGCATTTTGTTTTTATTTCATAAAAATTCATTCTTTTTTCTCTTCTTCTTCGTTTTTAATACGTTTTTCTTCTTCGTCGTATCGTTCAATATTTTGAAACAAACCCAATATACAAAAAAAACAGATTAAACCGCAACCACCGACTAAAGTTGCAAATGCTTCTGGTATTAATATAGTAAATAATATATATAAACCCATATCAATCATTTCAAAAGGAAATATTACTATTCTATATACTAATTTTAAAAATCGCTTTTTCTTTTTTAAATAGTTTAAAACTCTAATTTTCCATTTTTCATCAGGGTTAATATTGTTTTTTTCTGTAATAATTTCTTCTGTAATAATTTCACCACCGTCTTCATTCGTATCCATTTTTTTATATGACAAAGTATACATTTTTTTTTTAACTAGGACGCACAAAGCATGCGCAGTACTCCTAATTTTATACAACTAAGGTTTGACGCCACAAAATAAAAAGCTTTGACGCACAAAATAGAAGCTTTGACGCACAAAGCATGCGCAGTACTATTTTTTTTAATCTGATGACTCACTCACCAGTCTAGACCTAATCCTAAAGACGCATGCCGCGCAACCCCCACTTGCGAAGGGTGCGCATGCGCACCGCATACTATGACGCGGAGTATGACGTCCAATTCCAATGCCCATTGCCCATTGGTTAATAACGGTCACGTGGTACAAAACAATGCCGGAAAACCGCTTTTTTTAACCTACACCAGTGCTGAAACAATTTTTTTTTATGATAGATACACTTTTAACATATCAGATTGCGACCTTTTAAAATCGTTCTAATTGGTTAGACAAGTCACGTGGTACGTTTTAAGCATTCTCATTGGTTAAAATCATTGCTGGAACAAGCCGGAACGAGTTTGTTTTCATATAATAGGCAGTCCAATCATCATCATCATATATATATATATATATATATATATATATATATATATATATATATATATATATATATATGCATATATATATATATATATATATATATATATATATATGTATATATATATATATATATGCATATATATATATATATATATATATATATATATATATATATATATATATATATATATATATATAAATATATATATATATATATTTAAATCACTCCTTCACAAATAAAGCTAGCACTATTTGTAAAATGCCATCATAAATTTGTGCTAAATTGCACAAAACATACACTGTTTTGTATATAATTCGATTATAAACCCACAATGGCAACCAGCGTGTTTTACTTTTTTATAAATGTTATATATAAATATACTTTGTAAAAGTTAACAAGAACAAGAAAACACACTCCCAATTTTTTTTATTAAGAAAGCCAAAGTTAAAGTATAAACAAAAAATATTTTGATATTTTTATCAGTAAAAGTAAAATGCGTACTCTTCCGAGGTGTATAAATAGTAAAATAATTCATCAGCTAAGGGCCTAATAGTATACATGCTGGTGTAAGCATGAGTCCTCATTGTGTTGAACATCTGAGTGTCTAAATCTTGATCTTGGTCTTGTGAAAAGCCTTGTTTTTGGTCTCAGGTTGACTTTGTGATGTCTTTGTCTATCTAATAATTAATTGGGCTTAGCTTTAATCATACCCTTAACTGTCTTTTTATTGTTTATCTTTAAATAGCCAAAACTGTGCATAATAATGTAATATTGTCTCCTGACTTTGCAGACATAACACTTCGTACTCTGCAAGAAAATTAAAAATTAAAAGTTTATTGTGTTGCTCCTCACGGGATTAAATTTACCATTAAAGTCGAGAGTGTTTTTGCTAACCAATTTCCCCTAAAACAAGGATATCAGATTGTAAACAACAATTTCATCAGCATTTAGCATTGAAAATGACTAAAATCAACAGAAAAGATTTTTTATTTGTTCACTTATTCTTTATTGCTTGTTATTTTTACTAAAAATGTTTTCAATAATATTCTTTTTTAGTTGGAGTTTTTTTTAGTTTGATTTTCAGCAGCTTTAGGAAAGAGATCATCCATAAATTATGTCACACAGTTTTTGATATTTTTTGACCAACTAAACCCCATCCCCCCCCCCCACCACATAACGCATCCGTAAAATTGTATTGACCCACTCACCCTAATATTACGCAACAATTCCCTTCCCCCCTCCCCCAATTTCAAAATTTTTCAACTGTTTTTTCAGGAGGAGGGGGTGGGGTTAAAGTTTTACAAAATGACAAACGATTTAAAATCCAAAATATAATATCTAAAATTTTTTAAGCTTTTTTGAGTTAATTAATTACTTTTAGTCTGCTTATCGTTTTTTTTTGTTGCTGTACACTTTTTTGCACTAACTAAATAAATTTCTTACCATATAAAGTCGAAGCACAGAACATGCACTGCTCATTGACTGTTACAACCGTAACAGGTAGTACCTACTCCGTTAACGAAGTGTATACATCGACTTAGTAAGATTTAGGCGTAGTTTTTTTTTTACAATCAACCTGTAGATAAATCAAATGATAGTTTTGGCTTAGCCAAATACTATTTTAATTACAAGAAAGTCTTCTCTAGATTTATAACTCAACAAAAAAAAAAATTTTGCGCCATAAAAACAAGACCCCTCCCCCTCGTAACAAATCGTCAAAAAATCGCCTACTTCCCTCTTTCCCCCCCCCCTCCCTCCTAATGCGTAATGTAATTTATGGACGAACCTTTTTTCTTTTATTTACCTATGGTCCTTAAATATTTTCTTACTTTTTAGCCTTTTATCAAATTTAGCCTTTAAAAAAAATCCTCTGCTGTTAAGGTCTATTTTTTTCTGTTTAAATAGAATAGAAAATAATTTTTTTTTTTTTTAAATTCTGTCTCCTTTTTTCCCAAATGTGTTTAGGCATGTTTCGACAATTTTTTTTTGCTGATCTGTCACAAGGCCAGCCAATTTTTGTACACAGCTCAATTATAAGAACAAATAAATCTTTACCTTTTGGTAATGTTGCAGTTCTTTTTCTACCTTCCTTTTTTTCTTACCTTCTTTTTCATTGTCAAAATGTAAATTGATTATCATTCTTATACTTATTTTTATTTTTTTTTTAGTTTCTCTTAGACAGAGATAAATACCTTTGAAAAGATATTTTTCTTTTTAAATTAACTTGTGCTTGCCTAGAACAGATCTCAATTTGTGAGTCTTAAATGTTTTGAATCTGATCATAAACCATCATCTCCAAAAGATAACACAAGTTCATCATAGTTCATACAAATTATTATCAATAAATTTGACAATTAAGACAAAAAAAAATTTTTTTAATTGGATAAGATTAGTTCATTAATTCAATTAGTGAAGCAGATTGTGGACCATGAATTTAGTTTGGATATAAGTTCTCATCCAACTTTAATATTATAAAGGATGCAAGACAAAAACATACTTTAGTAAGCTGTATCTTTACTTACTAGATGACTACTGATTTATTATTTGAATAAATGTTATCAAAACAAAAAGTTAAGATGAATAAAACAAGAAAGTACATTACGACAGAGAAGGATGTTAAAAAAAAAAAGAGATGGTGCATCTGCTCTTGTGGTATATTCTCCATCAAACGATGAAAGATAGATCCATTTTTTTATTTTTTAATATTTTTTTGAATGTAAAAAATTTTATTAAAAATATTAATACTTTAGAGTGTTAGTGAATTTTTATACTTTTTATGCTAAAAAAAAGTTTTTTTGTTAAAATCGTGAAAAATATGGTTTAAACTGATATAAATAAAAAAAATCAAGAAAACGATAAATACAAATTTTTATATAAGTATATATATCGTTTATTTGTATAGTTATGTTTTTATTATGAGAAATTTTTTATGAAATTTTTTATAAAATATAGTTTTTATTCGGTTCATTTTGTTTATTTATAGGTATTACAAAACTAACTAATACTAATTTACAACTGTATATTCTGTTAAAAAAAACGCGTTTCACTTGTTTTTTGTGACTTTCCCATTAAGTTTATTATTACGTTATATTAAAATTATGCTAAGTTTATAACGTCAGATATTACGTTTATAACGTCAGAAAAAATTACAGTAATTAATTTTTTTTTCATAACTTTTTTTTTTTCGTTTTATTAATTTCACATTAAACTTAATAGAATTAGTAGTTTATTTCCTTTAACGGAAATGTATAATTTATTATTCGACGTGTTATCAAGCTTTTAACGTGATCTAAACGTTTCGTGAATTCACAATACTTTTATTTTATATGAACGGCTGCGATAGTTACGGTATCATTCTATAAAACTGAACGGTTGATTCAAACTAGTTTTTTCGAATTTGTGAAAAGATTTTTGTAAAGTTCGATCATCGAGTTTTAAGTTTTAAAAAAGTTTAACGTAATCATTGTGTTATCATCGTTAATTAAAATTCACACTGGTAACAAAACTTCTTAAATTTCGTAAGTGTTCTTCAGTTTTATATTCATATATTTGTTTTTATTCAAGAAGTTTATGATATAAAACTAAAGTTATATTTTTACAAAACAATAACTGACGACAACTATCTTTTGTATAGAAGTGATGATAAGTATTTTTTTGTTGTTTTTATATTAGTTAAATTATATTATAAATATACAAAATTAAAGTGCAAAAATATGTAAACCTTTATATTTAATGTAATTTGATTTCTATCTCTAAGCATATTCTTTTTAATATAACATAGTAAACATATACGTGTTTATAATTTTCAAACTTTTTATATACTTAACCGTTATATGTTATTGGAAAGACTTTTAAATTACTATGAAATCGGTGGAATTTTTTATAAGAACGAATATTTCATCTCCATTTAAATAAAAAATTTTTTACAAAATTATTGCAATTTAAAAAAATGGCGTTCAGAAAATTGAAGTTTTGTAATCTTTAATTTTTTTTGTTTTGTTTTGTTTTTGAACGTATGAAAATATAATATGAGTTTCCTTTAGAAATACGCTAATTGAGTATAAAAGAGTAAGTTTTTTTTTATGAAAAAGTAAATCGAAATTAGATGTAGAAAATTAAATAAATATGTTGACAAATAAATCAAAAAAAATAACATTTATAAACCTTAAAAAATATTCTTCTTTTATGAAGTCAAAGTTAAGATATCACCTACGTCACAAAAACTCTACGCAGCAAAAAATATATTTTCGTCGCGTAGAAAACATTGTTTTTACAAATTTTTAACTTTAAAAAATGTTTGGCATGCTCTAGTATGCAAAAAATCTAGTTCAGTATGATAAAGGTATATGTGTACCTATGTCATACTAATTTTAAAACATACTGAGCTATTAATCAGTTGCATTTTTAACTGACTATTTTTCTCGATTTACTTTTGTTCCGATTAATTTCGTTAGTATATTGTACAAATATTGTTTACAATATTTGTACAATATACTACTACTTTTATTGTAAATCTTAGTTTAATATTTTGGCAAGAACCTGTGTTTCTTTTGCAAAAGTTTCAGAGAAATTTTGTTTATATGAAACAGCTGTGAATTATTTTCTTGTTTGCGTTCAAATGATTGTTACATGAATTTATTTTTTACTTTTTAAAACAAAATGTCATTTGATGTGATTTTATTGTAAATTTTAAATTTATTCGGTTTATCTTATGTTTGTGGCATGTTTTTATATATAACATTTTGTAGCTATGCTTTACTGATAAAATTATGATGACTATGATGTGTAAATGTCTCATTATTATGATTCTTTTTGTGTGTGTGAACAGCTGTTTTAATTTTTATTATGTTGTTTGATATATGTTTAATTTATAACTTATATTTAAATTATTTTGTTTTAAAAATATGATACATTAACAAAATTAAAAAATTGCCTTAATTTTTTTTTTATAAAAATTATTTTATTTAAAGGTTTCGCAATTTAAATATTTCTATATATCATTTAATTTAATATTAATTTATGTATATAATATTATTAAAAAAAAAAATAAACTATTTAATGAAAATAAAAATTCTGTATGATTTTTTATTCAATTATAAAATAATAAAAATTATATATATGAATATGTAGAATATTATAATGTATTTAATGTTATAATTTTTATTATTATTTTAATTATTTGTTTATTTTTATAATTATTATTTAATTTTACTTTAGATCGTCTAAGTAAAAGTAACTATAAAGTGACTATAAAGTGACTATAAAGGTTAATAACTATAAAGTGACTATAAAGGTTACCATTATTTATTCATTGAATGTTTTTATGAAAATCAATCCTCGTTTACTAATGAAATAAAACCAATTGCTGAAAAACGAGAGTGGTGGTGGATTTCGATTGACGATCGAAAAACTTCTTACGAAACTTCTTGCAAAAATTATTTCATAAATCATTACGTAAAATCTGGAAAAAAGTTAACGTCGTTACGTGTGGATAAAAATATTTTAAGTGATGGAGAGAAAAAACTTATAATTTAATTTTCAACTAATGTTCGCGAAGTCGTCTTTTATCGTCCAATTAATTTCGAAGGATCGAAACCGAAAGATAAGATTGAAAAGTTGAGGATATGGTTCTCACGTTATTTAATAACAAAATAAGATTTTGAACAAAACTTTCTTAATTAATTTTTGTGAAGAATTAGATCTTCAACTTCACGACGACTTTGATTTTATTAAAGAAATTTATGAATGCATTCGTTGTTCGAATGTCAAGTGGTTTATGATCGAGTACCGTGGGGAATATTTTCGTAACCTCGATGAATTAAAACACTTTACAACACGATAAAATATTTAATAACTTATCGGGTTATTGATTCTTATATGCGCATCTATTCATTCTTATATGCGCGTTTATTCATTCTTATATGCGTCTTTATTCATTCTTATATGCGTCTTTATTCATTCTTATATGCGCCTTTATTCATTTTTATATGCGTTTTAAAAAAGCAATTCGAATTTTTTTTTAAATTTACTTTTTTTTTTGTGCGTTTTACTAAAGCAATTGTAAAAAGGCAATTTTAACACACAAAAGAATCATTTAAGCAATTTGTTTTGAAAAAACAGTTTATTTTTTCAAAACAAATTTTTTAGTATTTCCTGGTAAATGAGGTTAAAATACTTATTTATAATATAATATTTAATCTCTACTTTTTCCAAGTCTGTAGAGATATAATATATCTTTACTTTTTCCAAGTCTGTAGTGTCCAGAAGCTCTAAACATATTTGTCGACTTATGATCTGTTGTAAGAAAAAAATTCATGAGATTTAATGACTTGGAACTTGCCGCCGCTATACCTAAGGACTCCATGTTCAAAAAATGATTGTTCCTCTAACCTAAGAGTACTAATTTTTTTCCTATTAGTAGTCCATAAACTTATTTATATTTTTAAAGCTCTTGGATTACCAAAAACTAGGATGAAGTAATGTTTTTGTGACTTTTAAGTCCGGAGTCCATTTTGGGACTCCGCATCCTTGCTCGGCAACCATTTTTTAAACAAATTGTAGTAGCAACAACCTAATATATATAATTTAAATATATCTATATAAAAACATAAAAGCCAATTTATTGTTTATATGGAAATATATTAGAGATTTTATGGTTGGCTGACTCGAATATAAACGCGCATATAAGAATGAATAAACACGCATATAAGAATGAATAAAGGCGCATATAGGAATGAATAAACACGCATATAAAAACGAATAGACGCGCATATCCGCCTATAATGAATAGGCTAAGAATATTATTATTAATGCGCATAGTTACGCGTATTGCTTTATAGTTACGGTACGGTTCTGTATCTGTAAAATACACTTTTTAAGTAGTTTCTAGAATTTTCTTTACCGCGTGCTTACCCTTCAACCTTTCATGGTACGAGTTCAAAATGTCTAAGTTGACATTAAGTAGATAATGTTTAGTAGCTTAAAATTATAGGTAATCTAAATTTTTTTTTAAATTTAAAAGTAATTAATTTATAGTAATCTTTTTTAAATTGTAGTTTTAAATTTAAAGCTTCGTGTTATAGATTACTTTAATTCTTAAATTGTGTCTAGCGTTAAAATATATTTATGGGTAGTTTCATGCTTTCACTTAGTTTTGGTTATTGGGATAAAAGCCATGACAACATTTTGTTATAAATTTATCTTAATTTAATTTTTATTGAAAATTTTGTTATAAATAAAATTTATCTTTAATATTGTTAATACTTTTGCTCTTTGAAAAAAAATGTTTTTGGCTCTTCAATAAATATAAAATAATTTGTCTTGCATGAATGAATTTTGGTTTAGGATTTAATTGTGTTAGTTTATGTTTGTCTATCTGTAATTTATTTATGTTATTAGAAAATTCATGTTTACAGAGTTGTTATTAATCATAATCGAGTTGTTAAACCAAGGAAATTGTCGAGGTTTATTTATCATATATACTATATATATTATATAATTATATTGGAGGGAGTAGTTTAGAAGCATTTTTAAATTTTTAAAGAAATAAAATTACTTTTCAATATATATCTGTTTTCTTTGAGGTAGAATTAAAGTTTCAGTTTTTTAAAATCATATATATAACTCATATATCTTTGTTTTTCTATTTAGACGTTGGTAATAATACGAAACAAGTAAGTTATAAAGCATTTTTAAATTTTTAAAAAGAAATAAAAATACTTTTCAATATATATCTGTTTTTATCGAGGTAGATTTAAAATTTCAGGTTTTTAAAATCATATATATTATAATATTAAATTCTTTTTTACTTTAAAAATATCTATATTATAGTTACACTGAGTCGTAGAAAAAAAATTTAAGTTTATTAATAAGATAGTAGATCATTAGAGTAGATTAAATTGTTTGATCTATTAATCAACTTAATAACGTACTATTATTATGAAGATTTATTTTTGTTGCTTGTTTGTTAAAATTTAGTTAGAGTTTATTTAAACATTAAATTCTTTAGTTAATCAAGAGAGATCTAATAAAGGTATTAATTACATTAGTTGAATGTGGCATTTAATATGTATTTTATCGATATTTTAACATCTAAACATTAAAGTGCTTTTATTGTTTCAATACAGAAGTGAAGAAGGAAATAAGTCAGTTTTTTTGCTATTAGATATTTGTTAATAGGAATTTGTTTATTTGTACTGCCACTGGAGTTTTTAAAAATCAAGTTCTTTAGCTTTATTTTATACTTTCTTTTTTTGGAAGTTGGAACAAAAACTAAGTATAAATTATGATTAGTTTAATAAATAAAGCATTAATATTTAGAAGATTTAAAGTTGACTTTAGTTTATAGTTTTGGTTTAGTTTATAGTTTTGTTTTCAGCTTTAGTTATTTTTTTCTTAGACAACTTTATGGATGAAATGAGGGGGATGAGTAAAACAATTATTTAGATATGTATATATTTATATGTTAACATTATTTTATCTATTATTTTATATTTATTTAAGTATATATTTGTCTTTAGTGTCTGGTGGAAGTATAGCTGGTAGGGCTGTGTTTTATATTTTATATGTTTTGTATGGAGAAATATGTGCAATAGGTGGAAAAATTAATTAATAAATATGAAACTTTTAAACTGGTTGCATTATTGCCCTATATATTTATTAAAATACAAAATGTTGCATGTTTAACCTTTTTTAATTTACTCTCTCTTTTTTTTTTTAGCATTTTTTGTTTCAAATAAAAATGGTGAGTTTATGCTATTTTTTTTTTAAATAATTGCAAATGTATAATTTTTATTATATTCTTCTATTTGTAACTTTATATTCCTTATCATTCGAAGAATACAAAAATTACCACTCCCAAGACCCGGGACCTCTCTCAGAGAGTTCCTTCAAAAAATGGAAAGATCATTGCGGAATGGATAAGACCTCCTTTAAATTAAGGGCTCATCCATACCGGGGTGTTGGGAGACACCGAAGAAAAAACAGCAACCAAAAGGTTGTAAATGTCTTCTATCAGTAGAGATATTTATGACTTTTTAGTTGCTGCTTTTTCTTCGGTTTTTTTTTTTTTTTTAATTTTGTAGTTTTTTGTTTCGGTGTTTTAATTTTGTATTTTTTTTTTAAATATATATTAAGTTGTATATTTGATTTGTTTTGATCTTTTTCAATGAAAATTTTAATTGTTTTCTCACCAATTAAACCTGGCTTCAAATTTAAAGCCCTCTTAAATACCCCTCCCTAAAATCTAAAGTCGAAAGTTGAATTGATTCATTATCTAATTATCATAATATAATAATGCTGCATTCTTTTGTTAAAACCAATTATTTGGTATGTTTCATTTATTGAACTCACTGCTTTTAAAATTTACCAAAACCCAAGGCAATATATTTAGCTATATAAATGCAATTTATTTATCTTGATTCCATTCTTCATCCTTTATGTTTATAGTTTGGCTCCTTGAAGCATTTTATGTTTTGCTTTTTTTATTATGAGTATTTTAAATCCGTTGTGATGTCTTTTAAATTTACTAAAAGCCAACATAAAAATTACGTTTTTGAACAACACCAAAAAGAACAGCTACATCCCTACAGCAACTGCTGCAGTATCACAATAGGTTACCAAAAGTAGGTATACTGTTTTCCAGTTTTTTTTTTCATATATATCTACTTATCTATATACTACTATAGTACGATTGTTTATATCTCATTCATTTTTTCTTTTTCTTTAAGTGTCAATAATTTTATTCTTTGAATGAGATTAGTTAAACAAGTCGGCTTTCCAATTCAAGATATTGCTTTCAAAATTGAACACCATTGGCAAAATGCTAACAAAATTAGGTAGTTTTTAAAAATCTGTTTTCTATTTAATACACTTTTTTTTTAATATACTTTTTTAATATACTTTTTTATAACAATCCTACTAATATGAAATCACGTAGCTTTTTAAATATGTTTAATTGTCGTCCCTATCGGTATTAAATATTTTAAATTATTTGATATGGTTTTCTTTACAATAGGCTATGCTTGGCTCCTCGGTGCTGTAAATGGTGGCTTTAACTTAGTTTTTTTAAGAAAGATGTGTTTTATATATGCCTCTGTTTTAAAATATTTTTGTTACATATTTAACTATAAATCATGTAAATAAATTTCAGTTAAAGATATGTAAACTTTTTACGGATTTTCAAAAAGTGAACAAAGCTTTAAATATATTTTTTAACTGTCTTTGATTTTATCAATTTTATTAAACCTGAATAATTACTTCAAAAATATTGAGTAAAATCCAATTGCTTTTATTATTAACCTGATCTATACAAAAATTAATGAAACAAAAATAATAACTTAACGCCAAGTTAAGGCAAAATGTATTCCGGACATTTTATAAAATTAGTATAAATATGGATTGGATGTATGCTGAAATAAATATGTTGATACACGTTAGCTATTAAAGTAAATCCATATATTCCTTTATTATTTTTTTTTAACAAGTTTCTGCTGAACTACTAATTAAAAAAAGGTTGCTTTAATAATAATCTTTATCATAATAATACAGGATCCGTATGCAGGGCTAAGCCCTTTCCGGAAATGCGATATATTTTTCATTTTATAATTTTTCCAACTTTTATGCCTACAAGTTTTGGTGTAATATTTTAGATGTTTTAAAAATATTTAAAAAGTAGATTAATAACACTAAAAAGTTTAGGTGCGATAGTGACATATTTTTAAGCTCTTCATTCAGTAAAATGAAAAGTTTAAAAAATAAAGAAACGACTCAGCTTAAAGCAAAATTGAGAGTAGAATATATTCCCAATATTTACCTAAACAATTTAACGGAATTTGAAAATTTGACATCGATGTTCTGTGCTTATAATTCAAGTCATTTTTAATTACTACATGGTTGTGATTTGCGCATTCAATGTCTGAACATAGCAAAAGAAATGGTTAACTTTATCTTTAATGAAGCTAAAAGTTCTCTTAAACTAAGAAGCCAAGAAAAATAAAAGTGAGCTAATAATAGTGAACTAAAAAAATTTATGAATAAATTTATATTTCATTAGAGAAAGTAAATAAAGATAAAATTGTTAGTAATTTTTTATTTACTACTAACTCGTAATATGGGTTGCTTACTGTATAAATAAATTTATATTTTATTAGAGAAAGTAAATAAATATCAAATTTTTAGTAATGATTTATCTACTACTAACCCGTATTACGGGTTGCTTACTGCTAGTAAGAATGATTAACCCTGTAAATATATTAAATAAAAACAATAATTACAAATAACTAATGAAATATTTAATATATTATTTTATAATAGTTAAATATACAAATTAATTTTACTACGATTTAGTATTTAAAAGTTTAGTTTTTTATTATTAAAATATCATATAAATAATTCGTTTTTAAATATAATAATAATTATAATTGTAATATAAATTATTAAATATAATTATATTTTATGGTATATAAATTTTCATATATTTTTTTCATTATTATAATTAATATTTATTTTTATTATTAATATTATTATTAATTGTATAATTATAAATTGCGGTACATTATTTATTGTTTTTTTTTTTTTTTTTTTTTTAATATTACTATATTTTCAGTTTTTAAATTATTTAGTTATTAATATATATATATTTTAAACAATTTTGTTAATAAACATTTGTTAAAAATTTTATTTATATTTTTATGTTTTATTATGTTTAAGAATTTTCTCTAAATATGCAAATTAAAATAGCAATGTTAATTTTTTTTTAATTTTATTATCTATTTCTTTTAAAATAATATCGTACTATGTTTAAGATATTCAGTTCTTGAGTTGATTCAATTTTGAAAAAGCTTACTTTTATAATAAAAAAATAAAATTATTTTTTTTATTAGATTTGCTCTTTTTATACACTTTTTACACAATTTTATGTTTATAAAAAAATAACTTTTCAAGGTTTTCGCCATTGTTTCTTTAAGAGATATTTGTCGTCAACAAAATAAAAAAATTCGATGGTTTAATAGAATTTTTCTTCGAAGATTTTTAGTTCGAAATTTCATATTTCATCTGACGTTTTTACTTAATTTTAAAATGACTTTAAATTTAACTTATCGATCAAAATGTTTTATATAAAAATGTTAATAAATATTAAAACAAATACTTTAAGTTGAAATATATATTTTTTAATGCTTAAAATTTTTTTGCAAAAAGTTTTGTTCAGAATAATTTAAACGTTTTTTTTTACTAACCTAACGACTTTACACAATGTTTCTTACTGGTTTTAAGTTGTTATACCTTTAAAAATTATTTTTTGTTCTCTCTCTCCATAAGTAGCAGTTTTAAACCGTCATTTTAAGGTTTAATAAATTAATTACGAAGAATAATTTAAATTCTTTGACTTATAACCAAATAAAGTATTGAAAATCTAAAAGAAGATGAAGTACCAAGAACTATAATGTTTAGAATTCTGATTAAACATTGTAAAAAACATTGGAAGAAGTTTAACTGATTCTTAAGCTAGAAGGAATTTGAAGAAAAAATATATATATATATATATTTTTTAGAAAAGTTTAGTTTCAAGTTTTAAACGTTGCGTTTAAATATTTTTAAAACCGCGAATAAAACTTCATTAAGGTGGCTCTATGCTTAAAAAAATAACTTCTGGATTTTTATGATAAATGTTTCCAAAAAACTTTTTAAAAAAAGAATAATTTTTTGTAACAATAAATACACTTTAAAAAATTATGAAAAATTTCTTTGTTATGCTGAGTCAGCAAACAAGTAAAGTATAAACACACTTTATAACTCCTAAATTATAAATCCAATGAACTTTCCGAATATTTTCATGTTTTCAACACAAAGGGACTGTAACAGATATTTTTTATAGAAATTTGTATATCATAAATGGCGGATAAAAGCATTGGAAGCAAAGTAAAAGTCAATTTTTAACGTAACACAATTTTTCCAAACTTGAAATAACAGTTTTGTGTAATTCTGCTACAGTCCCTTGAGTAACTGTAAAGGAGCACTCCCTGAAAAATTCAAGTTGATTGCTTTTATACTTTTTAAATAAACCCATTTTAGGTTTTGTGTAATATCGAAAAAAGCAATTCCGTATAAAACGCATTTAAATAACATATAATAATATTTTCGTGGAAAGTCTTTCTTACTTTATTTACCTTCAATATCTTTTTCTTCATTAATATGTCCCTTTGTGTTGAAAAATATTTATTTATTTAGCTTCAATATCCTTTTCTTCATTAATATGTCCCTTTTTGACACATTGACAGTTGCTGTCTATTTTACAAGAACCATAATTACCAATAGAACAAGAAATAACCGTTGCTAAGGGCGTTGCAATAGAAGCTAAAAAGACGACCTTTAAAAAATGGGAATTAATCATAATATTGGGTTTGAATGAATATAAAGATGTATATTTTCTGAATCTATATTAACTTTCGAATAAGAAAACATATTTTTTTTGATTTTTCATTGTGTTTTAACCATAGAGCCACGATCATTATGAAAATAAAAGTTTTATAAGCAAAAAATAATTTGATTATGCAAAATATAAAATCTGAACTTTAAAAACAATTGTTTTAACTGTAATACACCTAAACTTAAAAATTTGCGTTAATTTTAAATAAACTAAAATACTTTCTCTTTGAATGCAGAATTACTTTTAGTATGATCTACCTTAGAGACATTTGGTGCTTCGACAAAGCAGCAATGACGAAGTTTCAAATCATAAAATATTTTCTGACAAAAAAATTTTAACAAAAGAAAAAAAAGAATTAATAAACCATAGTTGTTGACAAGTCCAAAAAAAGCAAAATTAAGGGCAAGCTACAAGACCTAGACCGAGGCAAAAAAAAATCAAGGGCAAAGCAAGGCCTTAATTATTGGCCTTATCTATGATTAAAACTTTAATTCTCATCTATAAAATATTTTATCTGTATTAATATAATGTTAAAAAAATGTTTTAAACAGAATCACGCACGAAAAAGAAAAAGGAAAAGTCCTTCACAGAGTTCGTGCGGTTTGTTAATATCTTAACAACTCATAATTAATATACTTAAAGCAGTCCTCTAATCTTTCTAGCAAGAGTATAGCGTTTTGAAAACAAGCAGCCGTGACGCAGTGGTTAGAGTTCTGGCTCAGAACCCAGAGGTTCGACGTTCGAAACCAGCTCAAGCCAATGAACGACATTTGTACGGAACCTCTAGTTAAATGCTCACCCGCGGATAAGACCATAACGACCTCTGAAAGCAACTTAAAAATCTAAAAAAAAAAAAAAAAAAAAAAAAAACCGTTGCAAATTTTTCAAACTATTGCAACATTAACACAAATAAATGATATACTGATAGAAATATACATAATAAAACATTTTGCCTAAAGTATAAAAAAATATTTTATAGTCTCATTTCTAATTGTAAAAAGGAAGAGAAAAAACTACTCAAAAAAATTGAAACCAATATTAAGTCTGTTAAACTCTGACGTATAATGCTTGCAATAGAGGTGCTATCTGTAAATGACATCAGTAAATATAAGGGGGACAGGGGTACTTTAAAATTAAAATAGAGTTGACAACGGAGGTGGGGGGGGGGGGGG
Organism: Hydra vulgaris; assembly: GCF_022113875.1. Taxonomy (NCBI): domain Eukaryota; kingdom Metazoa; phylum Cnidaria; class Hydrozoa; order Anthoathecata; family Hydridae; genus Hydra; species Hydra vulgaris. The sequence continues at coordinate 41,604,791 of NC_061168.1, forward strand.
AAGAGGGAAGGGGAAGGGGGGGCATTGAAAGCAAAACAATGTCAATTAAAAAAAAAAATTAAGTTTATACAAGCAAATTTTAAAGGTATTTAAAATCTGACTACCATTTGAATGCATATCAAATTGTTTACAAATATCAACAACTTCTATATAAATATAAGAATCGTTATTGGCAACGTAGCATATTATAAAATGTGCTTCAAAGCAAACGCATAATGTCATTTGTTATTACTTCAAATTCAGTTGTCATTATTTCAAGTACAAAACTTTGTTTTTTTCTAGCGCACAGTGGGACAGAGTGTGCCAAAATACAAAAAAACACTATCGGCATTGTATTCTGAAAATATGTCATAGTAGTAAAAATATGTTTATTAGAGGAAATATATAGTTAAAAAAACTTTAAATATTAACTTAAACGTTGTTTTATGCGGTTATATACTCGTGAATTTGACATGTGTTTCAAAAGGTTTTTTTGCATTTTTTAAGTATCAACTTTTTTACGCTACTATTGTTTTAAATTAATTTTATTGAGTATGGTTTTAAAATATATTATTTAAATTAACTTTGTTTTTTTCGCTCTGACTATTCAAAACAATTAAACATAAGTGTATTCTTTAGTTTTTATGCATCAGTGACAGGTAGTTTTGGCTTTTTTAAAACGTGATGCAATGCAAACATATAAAGTCTAATTGCCCCTAAGCTACATGAATAAGTTTTTTCAAACAGCTTGCGCTTTCGGGAGTTAAATCATCATTTTGATTGTGATGAAAATAATGCTGATATGTATATGTATAAAGCAACGGATCTGATTATATCTCAACAGGACTATAACTGTTTGGTTTGCGGATAGCATTCACTACGTATTGTTTCTACCGTAGATCACTTCAACAGCCCCTGGAAAGATGATGAGTGATTGAATTTATATTATATAGGTACGTGCGAATATCCGTAATTTGCCGTAAAAAAAGTAAAAAACAGATCCGTTGCTTTGTACATATATGTGTTATTGGTTTATCAGCATTTTTTACTTACTTTTTTTACGGCAAATTATAGATATTCGCACGTACCTGTATGATATAAATTCAATCACTCATCATCTTTTCATGGGTTGTTGAAGTGATCTTTGACCAATTTTTTTCACTTTGCGAAAACACTATTTACGCGAAATTATATTGCGCCGCTATTTATGAACCAAATTAAATAAAAATTGGTAGTCGTTTAGTAAAAAGGTTAAGCTATGTATTCTTATATTTTATTTTTACTGTCAAAAATAAAAAAGTTCTTTATTTTACAATGTAAATCTTCATTGTTTTTAACGAGCTACAGCTCTGTAAGTTATGTCGGGTCCTTCTTGAAATTAAAGGGTCCTTTAGATAATTTATTTATCAGCTGATGTTCAAAATTTGAAGTAAATCTGTTAAGCGCTTCTTGTTTTCAAGAGTCATCAAGCGTGCCTGGTATTTCGGTGAAATTAAGGATTTCTCGCATGTTAATCTTTGTTTTATTATTAAAACTTTTGCTTATCACGGGATAATTTCCTAAAATTTGGTTGGTTTAAAAAACTTATTTACTTTGACTGTGTTACAAGAAACATGTTTGTTAACTTATGAGAAATAAGAGTGATTTGGTTTTTGTTAATCTATTGGTAATCATTTTAATCTATTGCTTACTGTTTGTCAATAAAATACAAGTTAAAAAGTCAGCTGTATGTTTTTTGTTTGTTTAAAATTAATTATGGGCAGTTTTAGTATAACGAACCTAATATTTATAACATTTATCAAAAAGATTATATTTTTAAAAAACTTTTTTAAAAAGTTTTTTAAAAAAATTACAAATTTCATAAGATAAAGAAAAGAACAACTTTTATCGTTGAAACTTTGATGAAATAATCTTTGACATGTTAATGTAAGCCTTAATGTTATATTTTATGTGAAAAAAATTATTTCAATTTTTTGATTTTATGTGCAGCAATTCAAGTTTTAAAATGTCAGAAAAAAGATGCAAAAGTGCAATTTTCGATTATTTCAGGTCCACTTACAGCGAACTGCCTCTTCTGAAAGTTAGACTCAGCTATGTTTAAAAGGACGTGTTATTTATTTGTATATTCAAAATGAATTTTCAGCTACTAAAACAGAAAAAAATATTTTTTAAAGATTTGGTCTTCCTACAAGTAAAAATCAAGTTAGGCATTTGATAGGTTGCAGTATCAATAAATATAAAAAAATAATATCGAGAGAAATGAAAAAGTTCAAAAAAGTTTGCTCAGAAGTATTTTTTAATTCAATTTCTTCAACTATTTTACCTGATATTGCAGCTGTTACAGTGCCTACTGTAGTAGGCACTTTGCATTGTTTAACCCCCATTGGACCAAATAGCTCAGCTGAATCATGTGATAATTCCTTGTCAAATTCTGGTACTTCATCTCTTGATTCACAACTACTCTTCCCCAAGTTGAGAGATGACCAACTGACTCCAAGAAAAAAAGTCCTCAAAAAGAGGTTATCTATATTGGCAAATGAAGTTGCCACAAAAAGTCTAAAACATAAAAAGGATTTAAAAACTTTGAGAGAAAAAATTCGATCAAAACCATATAGACTTAAACAACTTAATCAGACTATTGCTCGATAAAAATTAACAATTCGTCAATTGCGTGATAAGTTAAATAAAAATTGTTCCAACTTAAAGTTAAAGCAACTTCACAATAGTTTTTATTTGAAAAGGCAACTAGCGTCAGCCCAGAACCAGTTGTCTTCTGTAACAGCAATATTACAAAAGCAACTTGTTGACAAAAATATAGAGATTCAAGTCCTGCAGAATGATATGTTGATATTACAGGAGAAATTGGAATCTATACAGGAGATAGAACAAAACTCAAGACACTCCAAAAGTTACTCAACAAGTATTAGGGTTCTCGTATATGACATGCTTATGTGTCATGTTCCTTCTCACAGTGTGCCACTGCTACTCCATAAAATTGGAGAACATACAGGGTATTGTTTCAGTGATATCCCACAACGCACAACTGTGGAACAGATGATGCGTGAACTAGGTGTTATTTCAAACCTACAGACTGATGAGATAGCGTTGTAAACAAAAGATCTTACTCTAGGTTTTGATGCCACAACTCAGGAGGGTATTCATGTAAACGCAGTACACTTTACAACTCAGAAAAAATGCATGGTTGTGGCAATTGACCAAAGTTCTGGAAGTACAGCTAATGACTATCAGAGTCACATTACACAGTCAATAGATTATCTAGCAAAGTTACATAGTGACTTTTACTAGCAAAATTACTTAGAATTACGAAGTACTACTATTAGCAATATAAGTAACACCATGAGCGACCGGGTTGCCACAAACCATGCAAAAGTAACTAAGTTAGACAACTTTTAGCAAAAGTCTTTAAATAAACTTACCTGTCATCTTCACCCATTAGACACAACAACCATTGCTTGTAAGTCATCGCTTAAAGCGTTAGAAACTTCACAAGGGAATCTTTTTGGTAAAGACTGTGTTGCTGCTAACGTTGTTGTTCAGCTTAAAAAATTCCGTTAAAAGGATGGTAAAGGTATATATATACCTATATATATACCTATATATATATATATATATATATATATATATATATATATATATATATATATATATATATATATATATATATATATATATATATATATATATATATATATATATATATATATATATGTATATATATATATATATATGTATATATATGTATATATATATATATATGTATATATATATATATATATATATATATATATATATATATATATATATATATATATATATATATATATATGTATGTATATATATATATATATATATGTATATATATGTATATATATATATATATATATATATATGTATATATATAAGTATATATATATATATATATATATATATATATATATATATATATATTATATATATATATATATATATATATATACATATATATATATATATTCTTCATTAGAAACGTCTTTATCCAACAAAGAAAGAGGTACAATTGTAGAATCTAGATACCAGGAATGTTTGTAAAATGATTTCAATACTGCTTCAACTGCGTCTGGTTTTGCACAAACATCTTTGTATAGATGCATTTTGTGTATTAATAAAATTTCTAGATGTGGTAGCTTTATAGAGGTATTGTCAGATTGCAAATACCATTTTGCATAAAAGCATGCTACGAATTCCGCCATGATATTAATTTCTTGTAAAAGTAGTTTATCTTCTTGAACATATTTAATTTGATTACAAAGCAATTGCAATTTTAGATAACAAATGGCTTTGCCAAGGAACCTTGCACGGTGGACAGCTCCTTGTTTTCTAATTTTTACACCACCAGGAGACAAATAAGCAACAACTAGCTCAGCTAGTTCTTTTCTATCGTCTCTTAAAGTGCTTTCATTTTTAATATATTCTTTTCAAAAATAAAGAGACTCAACTGCAGCACATTCGATGAATGTTCCTTTTATCCCCAAAAACTGTGCAACATTAATTGTATCATAATGAAAATCAGGAGTTTCAAATATGTCTTTCAGTTTTTTAAATAAAAGATTATCTGGTCCAGATGTCTTTCTTTGTGTCACAACATTACAAAAGTGAACAATCTTCAGCTCTGATATGTGGCATCTGCAAGCAAGAAATAATAGAAAGGTATCTAGATTGTTTGCTATTTTAAAAAGGGAACCCTTTTTAGTTCCAGTATTATTGGAAGTTGTATCAAAGCAAAGCCCTCCAATATTTCCTTCGGTTTCATATTCTTCAAAGAGATTCATTATGCCTTTATACTGATCATCCCCTGAGGAGGAAGATAGAGAAGGTACTACGAGAGGATAAACCTCTCCATCAATGTTTAAAAGAACGGCTAATCCGTCATTTTTGAACCGCTAGCCTTTTTTTAACTCAAATAAGGTTTTACCAATAAAATGAATGATAGGCGGATATTTTGAGGCTTTTAAAGCAACTTTAATGTCATTTCTGGCTTGTTTACTTATTATTAGGTTTACTTTTTTCATTTGTGATAAAGCAGTTGAAATGCTGCAGAGTAATTTACCTACATCCACGCCAGCCTTATGAACAACAGAAGTGACAACTTTCTGGAGAACTGCAGTTGATATATCATTGATTGATGCTGCAAGAGCAACACTGCCACTGTAAATATCTGTAGGAATTATGCACGTAATCGGTTTTTCTTCTTCTTTTCTCTCTGTCCAGTTTTTAGGTTCAAAGTCTAAATCATTCAACATTTCTGTATCATTTTCATCAAAATTTGGTTCCTAATCCAAATTTGCTGTAACTTCTAGAGTGCTGTGTTTTCTTTTGAATGTTTTCTTTCGAATACTCTCTCTAGACATTTGACTATATTTTTTTTCCTCGGTTCCGAGAAAAAACTTTCTATTGCTTTTTTGGTCATCTAAAAACTTCAAATCTTCAACTTTGTCTTTATTAAATCTTTTCTAGTCAATCATTATGGCATGTCTCAGATTCGGTTTACCAATCCAGAACACATTCTTCATCTTCTGTATAAAATAATTTTTTTTTAAATCTGTAGGCGATCCTCTCTTTTCATGCTTTTTTAAACTGTAGTATTCTTTTTCTAGATTACCGAAATGCTTTCTAAGGGTTTTGTCAGAAACTATTAGAAATCCAGCTTTATTCCAAGAAGTTTTAATCAAAGATAATATGCACTTGCATTTTCTATCTTTACACAGACTCTCTTTCATTTTATTAGGCATGCAATATAGTATTGATAACTTTTTCGCATTTGTTTCCAATGTTGATTTAATGCGGTAAAAGTTTTTCAGTATCTCCATTCCAGTTGGAAGTTGTTTACCTAAATAATATTTAAAAAAAAATTATTTGTGTTTATAATATACATACTTCAATACTTGATTACTTATTTTAAAATTACTTTTAAAAAAAGATGTTAATATAAACCATAGTTTTATCTTTTTTTATAAAGTACACATGTGTGCATTAAACTATTCATAAAAAGTAATGTTTGAATGCAAAATAAAGAGTATATAACCATCAATCGACATAGTTACTTAAAATCGCCTGATTAATTATATAATATCACCTGATATAGCTAGATTAGCTTCTCCAATAAAAAAAAAATTTTTTCTTGACCTAAGCTCTATTTCTTCATCTCTTTTTTTAGTTTTTTTAATGTTCATTATAAAACCTAAAAACTAGTTCAAACATACAAGTAAATTCAAGAAAACTGCAAATTCATAAGTTTCTCCTAATATCTGCAATAAAACATCGATTGTGTAACAAGTATTATGCTTTATTTATTATAATCTAAACAAGTAAAATTGTTATGGTCCCACAATTATATTAGAGAAAATAAAATAAATGATAAAAAACAAAATTAAAGTGTAAAACAAAGCGTTTATTCATTCTTAAAATTTGCGGCAAAACAATTCTTTTTTTGCGCTTTTTTGATCTTTTTTTTTTAATAAATGGGTTTTGGGGGAGGCTCAAGAGTTGTTCAATCAGGCTAATTTTTTTCCAAAGTTATTTTTATCACCAATGTCCCACATTTGAAGGGGTCGTTTATTGAAATTCAAAAATTTCCTCAAGAGCAAGTACCCTAATATATATATATATATATATATATATATATATATATATATATATATATATATATATATATATATATATATATATATATACAGTGAAGAACCCAGAGTTTATTTGGGGATACCGGGATTTTTTCGGCAACGTTAAGGAGGGGAGGGGGGGGGAAATTATACTTTTGATCCTACTCCCTCCCCCTCCCCCACCTACTCCCCTAGTTAAACGGGTGCCGCAACAATAATTTTTAATCATCATTTTTTTAATAATCATTTATGTTTATTTTGTTTAATTTTATCCTATAATAATGTCTTGATTTCAAGGCATTTTTTTGATACATGAATTTACTGTTAGACAATATTAATTTAAATAAAAGAAAACTATTTTACTTAAAATTTTAATAAACGCTTTAGTTGCATATATACTGATATCAGTAAATAATTATTAAAAATATATTTTAGTTCATTTAAATTGAAAAAAAATATAAAAATATTTTAAACAAGTTTTAATCAATATTTAAGTTACATAATATATTTACACAAGGCCGGCGCGAGGGGGGAGTGTGGAAGGTGTAACACCATCCCCACCCCACCCCCGACCACCAATATTTTTGTTTAGTCAGTCGGCAAAGTTGGAGTTTTAGGCTAAGTCAGTCGGCAAATTTGGAGTTTTCAGTTCATTCAGATGGCAAATTACTAAAAAAGTAAAAAAATAAGAATCTTTTTAAACTCTTATTTATATATTGTTTAAAGTTATAAACTTTTCAGACGTGACCGAATAGGGACATATTTGTCCGGGTTTACTTAAATAAACCAAAATTAGTTTTCGGTAATTATCATTTTGTATAATATATAAATATTGGTAATACTTTGAAACAACTTTTCTTATAAAGCTTTAAACATAGTGTGGGTTTTGCATACATAACAAATGTTATCAAATCAGGTGCTAAGGCTCCAATGCGGTCAACCAAATCAAAACATGGCGGTAAGTTATGCGACATCTGCCTGTAATGCCCTCTCTGATAAAGACGTTCTTGGTGCTTAACTGTTTAAAATCGAAATGAAATGCAGTGTAAATGAACAAAAACTATAAAGCTGTAGTGTTATAATTTAAAAAAAGTGTTAATTCCAAAAGATTATCTTACAACGTTAAGTATGGACATATTAGAGTATTATTTTTTTGTTGTCTCTTCTGATCACTTAGCACACGATAACTTACAAAAATTTATTGATAGCATTGATTGTTAGAAATCGGTTATTGATATAACACTACGTAAAGAACGATGGCTTTTAATGAGTAGGTTTATTGAAAATGTAGAAGATAATTTTTCATCTGAAAATGACATTTCTTTTGTTAAAGAACAATATCAGTTAAGTCTGAAAAACCTTTAGATGTTTTTGCAGCAATTAGTATTGTTAGTAGATATATACACTTTAAGCAATTGCAGATGCTGCCATGTTATCACATTTCTTTTGTATTTAAACGATTATCTTACTAAACACAAATCTGAACAGTTGTTGAAAATGTATTTACATCAAAAAATTGTAAATGGAATAAAATAAAAAAAACGAGAAAAAACTGACTAACTGATCTTTACCAAACTGTTTATATTGCTATTAAATTTAACAATTTTATTTTTTAAGATCCTCAACTGCTTTAGTATCAGCGATTCAACTGTTTTAAAATTTGTTATTTTGTTTTGTTAGTTTGTTATGAATCTCCAAGTAATCTCTTGACAAAACAGCCAAAATTAATTTATTTGTAAAACGCCTTTAAAAACTAAATATGCTGATTTACATTTAACTAATGAGGATATTGTTTATTAATAATATTATATAGAATTATTTTATTGTAAAGAAGAAATTTCGGATAGATGTTTGTTATTAAATAATGAAATATTTCTTGGAAAATAATTTGTGATGAAATTTCTGAAATTGTTGATCGGATGGTATCTATTACATGGCGTCATTCTTTTATAGAAAATATAAGACACTTGTTCAAAAAAATTTTTTATTTACTTGTCTTGAAAAAAAAAAAATTTATTTTATTTTATATTAACTTATAAAATAAAATTTGTAGTGTGTTGTAGTTTATTTATTGCTTACTAGAATGTTGACAAAAAAGTGTTCAAATGTTGACATTTTTTTGCTTTTTTAAAATAGTGACATTTTTTTACTTTTTGAAAATGTAAAAACAACATAATCGGCATAAAACTTTTACTTAACTTTTTATAGACTTCAAACCTTTGCTATTGAATATTTTGGAAATTAAATTAATAAATTGCAAAAATTTATATTTTAACACTATTGTGTATTACAATCATGGGTAATATACAACAGTGTTTGGTTACCAGATGTTCAAATAAGTGTGACTTTTTGTTTTATTTTTTAAAATGTATACTAGGTTATGCAATAACAAAGAATAAACATTTCTTGTACATATGCATTGGCGTGAAACCCATCATATTTTAAATTAAATTTTTAGGTAAAGGTATTAAGGTTTTTCTTTTTATAGACATTTTCCTTTGAAGTAAAGAAAAGTAATAAATTAAAGAAAAAAAAAAACAGTGTCAGTTTACTTCACTATGGTTCAATGAATTTCCATATTTAGAATATAGCATTCAAAACGACGTAGCATTTTATTTTATTTGTTCTCTATTTCCCGATGAACCAGATAGAATTTTTTCTGATTTGGCATGGGTTCAAAATGGTGTTCGAAGTTGGCATCAAATTAAAAGTGGAGGTAAAAAAAAAACAGGGTAAACTTAAACAACACTACTCTTCAAAATCACATAACTCAGCACTTATTGATTTTTGATATTTTTTGACTTCCTCTAACCATATTGACTGTATTCTCAACTAAGTAAACAGAAAAGAAGCAATTGAAATAGAACAAAAAAATTGTTTCATAAAGAAGTGATTACTATATTATTAGATATTACTCGTACTCAAGCACGCCAAGGTCTTGCATTGCGCGGAGATGCTGATGAAGAAAATAGTAATTTTAATCAAATAGTTTTATTATTATCTCGACATAATCCAAACCTGAAAACCCGGATTAATGATAAAAGGTTTAGAAAAAATAAAGTTGCTTATCTTTCCAATGATTCTCAAAATGAATTCATTGACTTATTAGCAAATAAAACCAAGAGAACAATTATAGAGCAAGTAAAAAAATCTGAATTTTTTTTGTGATGGCGGATACAACGCCCGATGTTTCGCATCAAGATCAATTGCCAGACGTAGACTCTTCAGGCGAAGTCTCTGAAAGACAAATAGCAGTAGGTGAAGCTTTGTATAAAACTGGACTTGGAATTGCTAAAAAGATTAAAGAAGGAATAGAAAAAAATAGTCTGTCCTGCGAAAATATTGCTTTTCAGTCGTACGACTTTGAAAGCAGTATGTCTGGAAAAATCAACGGGACGCAGCAAAAATTTTCTGATCTTGTTGGTCATGTAATTTGTTTTATTCCATGTTGTGCACACCAAGTTAATACTTTTTTGGAACACAGTTTTGCAAGTGCATTAAATGCGGATATATTTTTGATTCTTGAGCATTTATATATATTTTTTTCATCTAGTACAAAAAGGTATGCCCAATAAAATGTAAATTATCTGAGAAAGAAAATTCTCTTCAAATAAGAAACTATTGAAAAACTAGGTGGACTGCTTTTTTGCGCAAAACATCAAACATCTATTGCAACACAGAATAACTTCAAGTTCTTACTTAATAACTAGACAATGCATTGACAAATTGACTTTTTCTAATTTTAATAAGTACTTTATTGTAAATTTGCATAATGTTAACGCTAGAAACCTAGTTTGATAAAGGTCCCAAAAGTTAAACTGGAAAAGGAATTATTTATAGATGCAAAAATATACAATAAACTTCCAACTTCAGTTTGATAAATTGAGAATACTGTTTGTGTAAAAAACTCATTAAAACTCACTATTAAATTTCTTTTATTATGTACATTTCTAATATTTAATATTTCAGTATTTTTTTAAGGAGTTTAACTTTTTTTAAAAGCGTGTTAATGAATTTATTTTTTAACACTTTACTTTTTATTGCTTTTCTTTTTAACTGTTTCCAGATTTTACCTAAATGTTTATTAAAAATAGTATTTAATATTGATTATAATATACACATGCAGAACTTGAATGAAGTGTTGTTTTTCCAAAAACTCTTGTATATCAGGATTTCTAAACCTCAGCTTTATTATACCACCTATTACGTGCTTTTTGCAAAGTACTTTTATCTCTGCCTTTATGTAACAAGATCATTTGCAAGGTGATCTAGATAATAAAGAGGCTGTGAGCCCTGTCAAACATAGATCTGTGATTTCCTTAAGAAAGAGAGAGTGAGATATTTTAATAAATACTTTTTAATTAGTAAAACCGTTTTAGGAATACAAAACAATACATGTTTCGACTATCACTAGTCATCTTCAGTTAAAAGTTATTTTTTCGAATTTGTTTAAATGCTTATATATGTGATTTAAAAAAACCAATAAAAATCTTATTATCTGAGTACAAACTAATAGTAATTTAATTAATAAGTACAACAAAATCTATTATAATATTAACAAGTCACACAAGAAACAAATAGGAAATTACGAAAGAGTATGCTAAGAAGAAAGTAATAACTAAATATACTATAACTAAGTTATATATGAATATATAAATATATATTTTTACACTTTCATTGATTTATCTTGTCAAAAAGTAAAAATTGAAAGTAACTCCAAAAAACCTGAGAAAAATAATCAAAACATAGCAAATTAAATACTAAAAAATTGTGTAATTTTGCTGTTACTTAATGTAACAGCAACACAACAGAAAGGTTGATTATGTTGTACAGCAACATAGTAAAAAGGTTGTTGCTTTTATAAGTAGCAACATAAAATATATAACAACACAAATATTATGTCAGTTTAACAGCGACGTAATTTATTTTCTATCAATCAAGTGAAATTAATGGTTTTTAGTCAGAAAAGTTGCAGATAAATTTAATATGTTTATGATTTAAAGTTTATACACCCGAAAAACGCAAATAGTTAAAAAATAATGCTTGCGCAAACTGCAGGTTGACCAAAATTGTTTTTCGCGGAGAGTTCAGATAGACCAAAAATGTTTTTCGCGGATATTGTAGATAGACAAATTAAGCGCAGAGCCATCGAATTGTTAAAAAGATACCTTCTAATTTTTATAGAGTTTTTAATTACTTAAAGTAATTATTTTAATTATGTAACATGTAAAAAAATGACATTTTTTTGTTATTTATATAAACAGTTTTTATACTACTTTAACGCACACACAAGATGGTCACAAGATGTTTAAATCATTAAATTTAAGATCATTAAATTATTGAAGTTTTAATATATGAATGTTTACAATGCATAATTTGGGTATTTATATTAGATTTAGTAAAAAAAATTATAATTTCAAATTCAAATAAAACAAAACCTTTTTTTTTTTACTTCATCTTGCTAGCCTTATATTGTAGTAAGAATGCTTGAAAGCAACTGATCTTTCTTCTTGCTAACAATATCCAATACCTTACTCGCAATGCGTGCTAAAGATACACGGAGCTCTCTATCTAAATCTTTGTTGAATAAAATCTTAACTTCAGCCAAAATCTATAGTTTGTAAAAACTATAACAGTATTTGAAGATAGACATTTAACAAGCAATAACTTTAAAAAAAAAAGTTTAAACATACTATGATTTTAAAAACAACCTACAAATATAAAGATTAAAAGTATTAGTTATTATTAATGCAGCCAGGGCCATCTCTAGGAGAGAAGCTGCATCGGGCGCTGCTGCTTGGGGACAGGGTTTTGGGACGTTGTCAAAATGCTCACCAGGCAAAATTTTTTTGAAAAAATTTTTTTATATGCGATTAGATTTTAGTTCATGGTTCTAGACTTATTTAGCTGTGATCGTGTTCAATAACTTTATCTTCTAAATTAAAGAAAACGTTATTTCCAAAATTCGAAACTTTTTTTTATAAAAGGGCATCCCTTGCAAGAATTAAACAAAGTAACAGAGTTAAGCATTATCTTTACAGTTATATATATATATTATATAGTTACAGCAAAAGTAAAGTAAACATACCAGTTTTGGTAGACTTATCCAAGGATATGCTGCCATTATGTGGATGGTAGACTTTATTTGTATATCTTTTGTTCTATGCACGCTAGTTCTTTTTAGTCTATCTAACATTACTTCATATTTTGGATGCATTTTTGAAGATTTCTGCAGCATTTTATCGAATAAAAGCATTGTACTAACAGGGTTAGTACCTCTTCTTCTTATTCACCCTTTATCAGTGGAAAGTAATATTAAGATTAATCAACAATCAAGCAAATTAAATAAAAGACAATTATTTATTACATTATTAATTACATAATCTATTATACAAGGAACTACATTTTTATCCAAAACAAAAATAAATAAAAAGTAATATACAAATACACAAAAATCATGGTTATTTTCTTTTTCCACAGAAAAATAAAATAAAATTTGTTGGTATCTTGAAATTAAAAATAAACAATACAATAGGTTGCAGTTAGTTAAAAGTTTCTTTTTTTTAAAACAATCTTATTCACTGCTTGCAACTTGGAAGTAAATAGAGGGCATAATACAAATGTATATGTTTCATAAAAAATAATACAAAATAAAGTACATAAAAATTGCAGTTTAAAAATTTAAACTTTAAAATTTTTACTTATTCATTTTCTTTACAGTAACAATTGGTTAGCCTTTCAACACATTCACGCCGTAATGCTTTACACTAAAATATACAATTTTAGTTGCTTTCAAACTTAATTCAATTTTTGTTTAATTTGAGTGTCAGTTTTTTTTACAGCCATTTTGAATAGGAAAGAAACAAAATACATGAAGCAAATAAATTCTAAATAAATATTCTATAAAATCAAAAAAAAAAATTCTATGAAAGAAAAAAGTAAAATATATGCAAATAAATTCATATTGTTACTCGAATTTGGTGTTTTTTCAATTTCTTCAACTAATTTTTGCTGACTTCAACACACTTGTATTTTTTTCCATATTTTTGCCAAATTTTTTTCTTTGCCAAAATCTTCATTGTTTATCAAAAGTACATCTTCATTGTTAATCAAAAGTACATCTTCATTGTTAATCAAAAGTACATCTTCATTGTTAATCAATGGCATTTGTTCTTTATTTTTTATTTAAAAAAAAAATTATTTTTTAAACTTTCTAGCAGTATTGACTAAATGCGTTTAAAATGTTACTGCAAAATAATAATGTACAATAAAATTACAATAAAACAAACTTAATTTTGACAAAACTATGTAACAACACTATTAATAATTACTAATAAGAACACCTACTACTATTATTAAATTTTTTCAGATCACTTAGCTGTACCTAAAAATAAACCAATTGTTTAACTCAATTTAGAATAAAATTTTTTATAATCATTAACAATTCAAGAAACTTACTTTAGGCGAACCATTTTTTTGCAAAATGGCTTACTGTAATCACTTAAGTAACTAAACTTGGCACATAAAGCACTGATTACTTCTAAATATTGCATGCTGTTTGGGTACTTAAATATTATAAACAAACAAAAAATATTATAAATAAACAAAAATATAAGCAATTTAAGGCTGCCATAAAATTGTAATAAAATTATCAGAACAACAAACTACACAAAAGTCAAACTTTACCAACAATAGTAAATGCAAATATTTCTCAAGAAATGAAACAGTAATATTTATAACATAATTTTCTCACCATGTGTATTTTGAGGCAATATCCTCAAATAATGACTGAGTCAGTTGTGTACGTAGACATGTGTGCAGCACAAATTATTGTATTATCCTCTTTGTTTAATGCATCTTGAACTTGTCTTAGAAATGATGGCAGAGGATACCTGATAGGCCAGTTACCAAAAAATGATGGCCTGTCATTATTGACTGCGACAACAACATCTCTGGCATCACTTTGTTTGTTTACACCAGAAATTACAATAAAATCTGATGTACTAGTAATTGGATAAAATAGTATAATAAATAAATAATTGTGCACAATCATTGTATACAATATTGTGTACAATTGTATCACAATAATTAATTTAATCAAAAACCCTTCTTTGTGCTATCATATCTGCACATTGTCAATGTGCAGATATGATAGCACAAAGGGTTTTTGATTAAATTAATTATTTTTGATTAAATCATACATTAAGAATTTACTTTGCTTAAATTAAAATACCATGACTCTTTTAATTTATTTATTGCTTTCAAAAGATTTACTCTTAGTCTGTCTAAAATCATTTTTGCATAATTAGCCTACCATTGATCCTGTAAATCTTTCTAGGGTTTCTCCGTCAATATTAGCAGCTATTAAAGTCAAGTTTATTAGAAAATCAAACTGTTTCTTTGAAAATCAAACTGTATTTTATAATCCCATTTGTTAATAATTAAAAAAACAATATAAGTTGTGTAAAAACTAAATAATAATTCAAAACATGAAATTCATTTCAAAAAACAAACAAAGATATTTAATAATTTTTCATATAAAACAGCTACTTAACTAAGAAACATTTATATTTTAAAGAGATATACATTTTTTTGTCAGCTAAAATATATGAATTTTGTAACTGAGGGTCAATAAAGTTACATGGTTAAAATACAGACAGTTCTATATCTTCTTTAACAGAATATTCATGCAAATGCTCAGAAAACTGTTCACAAATAAGTACTTTTCCAATAAAAAAACAACTTTCTTTTAATTTATAAATGTATAATATAATCTTAAAAAAAAGAGGAGTGTCTTCTCCATGCAAAGTTTCAATCAACACAGCATCCTAAATCTTATACTTAACAGACTCAATGGTAAATTTATTGCACTTCCGCAAAACCTCTGAATCACTGAAATTCGAGACTTCAAAAAAACAAATAATTTTGGAACGATGACATTCTGGGAGATTATTAAAATAAATTAAACATTCTCCTGAAATCTCTGTGATTTCCTTCAAGATGCTGGAAGCTTCGAACTCCCAGCATTGATGAAGTTGGTGACGCTTTGCTAAGATATAAGCTGTATTTTTAAAATTTCTTACTGCACCTGCATGTTTTGTAAAATATTGATGCTTTGCTTCAAAGCGTATGCCTCATAAATAGCAAAGGGGACCATAACCTGCAATTAAACAAGGATAATACAACAAAAAATGCAATTTTGTTGCCAGCTTTCCTGGATATAATTTAATAAATGTTTGAACAAAAGATTCAACAAGCAGCTGCAAGTATGACAAAACAGTCCTGGAGATTTTGTAACACCTCAAATAATCCACAATATCACGTAATAACAAATACAGTTTCCTGTGCTTGTTGTTTATAGGAATCCAATCCCCTATCAAAAATGTTAAAAAATAAAAAAGACTAATTTTTTATGATGATCCAGTACGAGATGATACTGTCAAAGGAATAACTATTGGTTTATTTTTTTTATCATTTTTGAGAAATTCAAAGTTTTCAATCTTATAATTAAGCTGAGAAACAGTTACAATTCCATCACAATGTAAATTAATTATTAGCAACTTTAGGATCAAAGGAATAATTCCCTCATGTAAATCATGCATTAAATCTGGAGGAAATGATTCAGTAAACTTAAAATACGACAGGTCTAACCATGGACATCTTTTGACAACTCCATATACACGTCCACTTATTCCAATATTGATACCTTGCAAATGATATTTGTGGAGGGTTTCAGTTCCTAATGCTAATACAGTTTCTTGCAGTAGTTTTTCTTTATCTTCATACTGTAACATAAAATAGCGACAAATGTGTCGAGAGTTAAAAGCACATCTAAAACCAGCAAGTACATGAGTTGACAAGCTATCGACCGATATAGTTGCAAGTGCACCATACAATTGTAAACTCTCACCATCAATAGTTAGTGCAATTCCATTTAAACACAATTCATTCAAGTCTGATATCAAAGGTTTTAATAATTCTGCATATGTATTTGATTGTTTTATATATTTTTCTTTTATTAAAAGACACAGCCTTTACGGAAAATTTCCATGAAAAAACCCATAAAAATAAACCATAGAAAAACCATGATTATTTGGAACACGTTTTCATGGGAAACCCATGAGTTTTCCATGGGAAATCCAAGAGTTTCCTATGGGAAAGCCATGAGTCTTTAATGAAAACCCATGAGTTTTCCATGAGAAATCCATGAGTTTCCCATAGAAAACCCACGAGTTTTCATGGAAACCCGTGAGTTTCCCATGAAAAATCCATGAGTTTTCATGGAAAAAACCATGGAATTTTCATAGGTATTAGGAACACCTTTCCAATGAAAACCTATGGATTTTTCATGGTAAAAAAGCATGATTTGTTTTCAAGTTTTTTTGATCTAATGTTATTTGAATTGTCATATTAAATCATAAAAGCAAATTTTATCACACTAATATTATTGAGTTCACTTAATCTATGGGATCGCTTTCTCCGAATAAAATCAATAAACAAAATAAAATTTAAATCTTGTTAAATTTTACAAATCTTTGAAAAATAATAGTTATAATGCACCTAAAACATCAAAACTTGACTTTTCCACAATATTTAATGCATGCATATATATAACATACTGAAAATAAATAAAACAAAAAATTACAAGTAATATAATACTATAAGTGATATACATAGTGATAAACAATTGAAATATATCAAGAAAACAATTTTTTCTAAAAAAAACAGAAAATAAAACAATTTACATGTTTGTTATTTTATATTAACTATTTGATAAAAATAGTATATATAAATTTGATAATAACTTCAAGTTTTAGCAAGTTAAAAAGAACCATCAATACAACATATTCAATCCAAAAAAAACATCAAGCCCATTTATAAGAGCAACTGCATTGTATCTGTTGAAATAGGTAGATGTCAAACAAAGTACCATTCACATTTTTGATATTCATTATTTTTTTCACCGTAGTTAGTCTCATTCTCCATTTCACCAATCTAGACAATACATCATACAACTATTATATACATTCTAACTAGTTTTCTTTATTTACTAATTCATTTTACTTATAATTAGTATCTATAATAACTTACTTTATAATTAGGCATTATACACAACTATGAGTGTTGCCAAATGTTAGGTAACATTTATATAGAAAAAAGTAGCAATGAATATATCATTATTTATAAATAACAATTATTAGATTATTACCTTTTTTGCCTAAGCTATCTGCATTATGTACAACATCGTTCATAATTCCAGTCAAACATTCCTGCCTATAATGTAACTTAATTAAAATGATTTATTCAAACTACTACATATATAAATGTTACCTGTATGTTAGAAACATTTGTATAGAACAAGGCAGCAACAAAGATTATATTATATATTTTTTTTGTAATTAAAAAAAAACTTACTTCTTCTTCTGAGCTATCTGCATGATGTACAACATCATTTACAAACCTGTTTTCTTCACGTCCTTACCATCATTAAATATATTATAAAGCGCAGGACTTGTTAATGAACGGCTAAATAAATAAATTAAAATTTATATTGCCAGTCAAACCTGCCTGCTAATAATGTAGTAATTTAAATGAACTGATAAGGTTAAAATGAAAAGATTTATACACATATATGAATTTTACCTTCATGTTAGAAACATTTATATAGAACAAGGTAGCAACAAATATAGTATAAATTATAAACTGTAATTTTAAGTAAAAACTTACTTCTTTGTCTGAGCTGTCCGCATGATGTACAACATTATTTATATTGTCACTCAAACTTATCTGCTTATAATGCAGTAATTTAAACAAAATGATAAAGTTAAAATAAAAGAACTTATGCACACACCATTAAATTCAAAAATTTATTATATTTTTACTTTACTATTTAAAACATAACAAATATAATAAATATGTAATTTATAAAGTATAGTAATGTAAAAGCATAACAAATATCAAAGTGTGTGCATAAATTAATTTATTTTAACTAAAGACGAGCACTTTAAATTAGTTAAATATAAACAAATAAAAATAATTGTATTATAATAAATAATAGTGTATTATTTATAAACATTGCTTTTATATGCTTATATTTAACTATGAAGTAAAATCTTGTGCATTAATTAACTTCCCTTTTTGATACTTTTAAAACATTGCCACAGTTTTTCTTCTCCAACTAAGTGGTTCTTGGAACATCTTTACAAGTTGAATCATAAAGATTACTCTTATATTTTTTCTGGTTAATTTAAACTCAATTCATCATTTTATTTTGGCAGCTTTTAGACTATTTTTAAAAATACTTAATGCTTATAAAAACTGACAATGTTATAAACGATATAAACGATGAACAACATTATTTATATTGCCAGTCAAACCTGTCAGCTTATAATGTAGTAATTTAAATAAAATAACAAATTAAATATAAACAAATATAAAAGAATTTATAAACAATATTTTATTCATTATTTTCATATTCTTATAATTCTAAAGAAAAAACAACAACAAAAAGACAAAAACAACTCAACAGAACTAAAATTGAATAGAACGTAAAAAAAACGTTTTTTAATACTTAATGAACATTTACCATACAATAAACTTCAAGCATTTTTATGTAATCTAAGGCTATTATAAAAAATAAAATAAAAAAGATCATACTAGTTATCTTTTGTACATTAGTTATCTAATCTTATTATCTTATCTTATCTTAGTTATCTAATCTTATCTGATATACTCCTTATGTATTAATATTTTAGATAAGTTTGTTTAATATGTTAGATAAGTTTTATAATAATAATTATATTAGTTTTAATGTGCATTAGATTACACTGTGCACATTAATACACTAGTTATTTAATGTAGATTAAAACTAAACGTTTATTTGTTGTAAACCAAATAATAATTATTTGGCAAATAATTTGCCAAGTAAGCAATAAAGTTCAAACTGATTTACTTGACATACTTGCTATACTATTGCAAGTTATGCAAAGTAAGCAAAGCTACTGGAAACAGTTAGTACAATTAAAAATAATCCATAATGCATATAATATATTAAATATATCTAGTTGTTTATATCTGTATGTTTAGTCTGAATCATATAAATGTGATGCATTATAAAAAACATATAATTTATAGTCTTATTAAACACAGAAAAACAGAAGAATGCAGTATTGTTTACTCAAGTTAAAAGTAATCGCGTAACTCTACGAGCTATGACGCCATCTTTAAAAGCGGCATAAGCTATGGTTCACCCATGTGAATTCAATTTTCATGAAATTCATCCATGAAAATTCCATGGAATTTCCGTTTTCCTTTGGAAAACCATGGTTTACTCATGGAATTCCATGGGTTTTCCATGGAATATTTCCGTAAGGGAGGTGTATATACTTTAATTAAGAGTGATACTTATATTCTAAATTACCTATAAAAAAATAAAAACCACAAAACTTATGTGTGGGGTAGTGTAATCCAATTGGATTACAAACCTCAAATTCGTCTATACACATGAATACGTAATGCATGCTTATTCTTACAAAACACAACATGTTTGTGAAATATGTTACCATCTGCGTATGAGCGTAGCAAATGACTAGTTTGGTCCTTACTCTGATTTGCTCTATGAATAGAAGCCCAAACATCTTTATGTTGAACAAACTTTTTAATTACTTCTAAGATGGGAATATATTGAAAAAACTTCTGATTATTCAACTATTTGTATATAAATTTAAGAATCGTTATTCGCAACGTAGCAGATTATAAAATATGCTTTAAAGCAAACGCATAAAGTCATTTGTTATTACTTCAAATAAAATTGTTATTATTTCAAGTAAGAAACTTTATTTTCTCTCTAGTAACTTGTAAAATGTGATGCCATGCAAGCACATTGCAAATAAGAAGTCATCATTGCAAATAAGAAACTCTAATTGCCTCAAAGCTGCTTGAAGAAGTTCTTTCAAACAGCTTGCGCTTACGGGAACAAAATCATTATTTTGATTGAGATGCAAATAATGCTGATAAAGCAATAACACATATATTTATAAAGCAACGGATCTGGTTATATCTCAAGAGGACAATAACTGTTTGGTTTGCGGAGAGCATTCACTTCCTATTGTTTTAATTGTAGATCAATTCAACAACCCATGGAAAGATGATGAGTGATTGAATTTATATTATAGGTACAAAATAATTTGCTTATTTTGATTAGTTTGTTATTTACTTAATGAGATATTTAGTGTTCTATAATACAATTTTCTGAGATCTACTATTAAATAGATGTTTATTTTAACAAAAAAATATTAATGGTGTTTACGCATTTTTTTAATGTTACATTAGGGAAGGAAGGAGGGATGCGAAAACTGACATCATGTATAAGGAGGGAGTGGGGAGGGGAGATTAGCCGAAAATTAAAAGAGCTTAAGAGGCAAATATTAGAAGTCACTGGCATCATTTATGGACATCCCCAGAAATAGTTAAAACTGCGTAAAAATACTTTTTAGTTTCCACATGCAGTAAAGCATAATATTATTTAATTTCCAAATTATATGAAACATATTATTATAAAAAAAAGTAAACAATAAAACTGTAAGTATAAAACTTGTAAAAAATTGTAGCAGTACTTTCCAATCAAAGTAAAAACAGTTTAAAAAAATCAAAAACTTCAAGACAAATGTACAACAAAGAATAAATAATTGAAAAAATATACTTTTTATGTCTAAATACAAACAAAATATGGTGCCATTCCATTTTACGACAAACGTTTTGAAAATAACATTAATAAGTATTTTATATGAGTATTATATAATGCAAGAGTAAAGTTTTTCATAATACTTTCTCTGCTAAATCAATATTATTTTATTTTATAAAAATATTTTATAAAAAAAAAAAAAAAAGGTAACGACGGTAAAAAAGAAGGCGTTGAAAATAAAGTATGATAACGACGATGGCGATGATAACAATACTATCAAACAATACCAATAGTTTTATCATGACTGTTTTGCAAACAGTTTTTGTCTTGTAAAACTTTACTTTTTTATACAGAATTACTAAATAATAAAAAAATTAATTATGGCTTTTAATTGAATTGAAAATGGCAGAGCTAACCTCAATATATAAAATCATTAAGTTAACCTATAATACCTTTGCGGTATGTAGAGCAGGGTGGAACAATTTAAAAAATTATTTAGATTAGATTTGCCTGTGTTTGGAATTGTTTTTTAGTAAGAAAAAATCTTTTTTTTTTTGAAGTGAGATCTTGAGGTTCTTTATGGAATCAAGATTTTCCTTTTCTAAGCTATGTTATCCTTGTACTCAAAAGTCACAGAATAAAATTCTTGTTTTAAAATATTTTGTTTTAAAAAACTTTTTATGTTGGATAAAACTCGCGAGCATCTATTCAAAATTGTTTTGAAAAGATGCTCGCAAAGTTTTTGCAAATCATCTATATAATATTGCCGAACTTAATAGTAGTAGTGTACCTTGGAGCGTATTTGACACGAAACCCTTGGCAGCCATTGCAACCGAGGTATTGGCGAGAATGAGTCTCACCTTTGGTTTATAAGTAAACGTGAGCAAACGTGAAACTTATATCGTACGTACGTAAACTTCATGTTATGAAATGTTAAAACATGCTTAAACATATATCAAGTATACAGCTTGACTTTCACTTAAAAACTGTATTGCGTCAACCTCTTCCTAATTTCTGATCTTTAGCATCTATATCTTTTAAAAACAATTTTTATATAGTTTTAAAATTTCATTAATGAACGTGTCTGGATAGCCGAGTGGTTAGCGCGCTGAGCTTTTAATTTAGGAAGCAGCGGTTCGAGTCCTACCACCAGTAACTGTTGTTTAAATTTTTTTAGAGTTGTTGCGTATGTGTCATTGTTGAGATACTTATGTTATTTTAGTTTAACATTTCAAGTTTATTTAAAACTAAGTTGAGTTTGTGCAAGGAAAATTAGAAAACAACATGTTTATATATAGAGTATAAAATCTATAGAGCTATAAAATTTTTTGATCTGCATTTTAAAAAACAAGCAAGCTGATAAACTTTTTAACTTTCATAAATCTTTGAATATCTCTTTACTCATTATCGTAATACTTATAATTATTGAATATACTGTTATTAATAAATTTTATTTATAATTGTATTTTGTTACTTTATTTGAAGTTTTATATAGATTATATAAAAACATATGTTACTATATAATACACTTTAACGGGAGAAAAAATTTTTTGCGTATGTGTCATGGTTTAGATACTTAAGTTATTATTGTGATCAAGTAATTAGTCCTAATAAGCTGCGGATGGTCTGAAAAAAAGTTGTCTAAAATTTAATTTAAAAAAATCTTTTTAAAACAATCCTGCTACTCCAGGAAGTGCTGCTGTGAAGGCAAAAAAAAAAAAAAAAAAAAAAAAAAAAAACCCGTAGCTAGAAAAAAACTTAAAACTTTCTTTTGAGAAGAAATAGTTTTTTTTTTGCTACATTAATTTTTTTACTATAAATATATGCTGCAGCTGTTTAAAAAGCCTTAATTTGGTCATTACGTATTTCGAGAAAAACGCAGTTAATAAAAAGTTATTAAAAATTAACTTTTTGTAAAACATTTTTTGAAACAAATAATTTTTATAAATTTTTTCAGAACTCTTTTAAAATATGTATTCAATAATGTTTGTATACATGTCTACAAATATAAAAGTCAAAAATGATATTTTTTACCTTAAGGCCATTTGAAAAATGGCTGCAGTATGGATAATGCAACGAATATGCTAAAATAAGTTAATTTGACGCATAATTTAAAAGCACTTAACAAAAGCCACTAAAGCAAAAAAGTTATTGCAGGTCAGTGCTTAAAAATTTTATTTTCAGAAATTAGTAATTGTAGTTCAAATCTGTATTGTAGCACTTAAAAATTTTATTATAGTGCGTTGCACACTAAAAAAAAAGGTAGAAATTTTTTCTTAAGGTAGGATATGTGATATACCCTTAGTAAGGTGTAATTTTCTCTCTTTTAAGGTAAAAAATTATACTTTTAAGGTAGAAAATTGTAATGCAAATAATTCTTTTTATCATAATTTTCTACCTTTAAAGTTAGAAAATTTTACCTTACTAAGGGTATATCACATATCCTACCTTAAGGTAGAAATTTTTATCTTTTTTTTAGTGTGTGGTTTTTGCAAAAAACATTATCTAAAATATTTTTTAGTTTTATTATAGTTTATATAGTAATTGTAGTTCAAAATTTTATAATAACACTCTAAAATTTTATTATAGTGCAAACTGACATCAATGCCTAAAATCTTTTTGGCTTAACTCTTAGATAAGCGTTTCATACTATTTTTTAGTTCTTAATCAAGAATCTTTTTTTCTATATTCTTATTTTTTTGCTATGAATAAATAAGCAAAATTGAAAAAATTTCAATAATTATTACGCGTTTTTACGTAATATATTTTTTTACATATATTACGTGTTATTACATATTATTAAAGAGGTCTTAAACCCTCCAAAACAACACTGATGACAGCGCATATTACCACTGCGCAATCAATGAAATGCATTAAGCAGAAAAACAAACCTAATATAAGTCTCATATAAGCTGTACGTATGCGGAAAAGGAGCGCATGTTAAGTTTTTTGCTCTTAAAGTTTTTTTTCTGAATAAATTGTTTTGCTAAAAAGTATAGAAGTAAATAAGGAATAGGTATAGAAATTTTCGGCTAGAAACAGATATGTAAATTGGTAAAGACCTGTAATTTACGGATCCAAAAGCTAGGATATAAAAGGAAAAAGAGAAAAGTTCGGTTTTGAATAGATATACAAAGACCCGTATTTTTACGGGTCCGATCTCAGCTTGTATAATATAATAGCGAAGTCATGGCTTATTGGAGAGTGTTTGACACAATACTCTTGGCAGCAATTGCAACTGAGGTGAAAGCGAGAAAGAGTAGCAGCTCTTTTTTATATAAGAAAAGTCAATGAAAGTGTATGCTATTATCTAACTTACGCAAAAATCTAACTTTCTTCAAATTATGTAATGTTAAAAACATACTTAAACATATGTCAAGTTTTTCAATTTTACTTTCACTTAACAATTGCATTGCGGCAAGATCTCCTTAAGATGTGATATGTAGCACTTCCGTTTGATAAAGTCTTTTATATGTTATATACTTTGAAAATTTTGCAGGACAATGAGTCAGTGTAGCCTAGTGGTTAGTCCGCGACGCTCAATGCCAGGAAATCCAGGTTCGCTTACTGCCATTGGCATTTTTTTTTTAATTTAATCTTTTTCGATTTTTCTAAAATACAAAGCAAAACGCTTTTAAAGAAAAAAGTTTGTTTTGAAAAAAAGAAAGTTGGTTTGTTTTGCATTTTAAATATCAAATATTAAAAAAAAAAGGCAAGCTGATGATTTGAACTTGCCACGCGGCAATCATTATTAATAAGCGGGTTTAAAAAAACTTTTTTTAATCGGTTTTAAAGTTTCTAAAGTTTAATTTTTTCATATTGGGCCTAATAAAACATATTCTGTTTTATAAGTTTATTACAATTGTATCATCGCAGTATGTTAATTTTATTGAAACTTAAGTCAACCTTAACTAGTATTTATTTAGTATTTATAATTAGTGTTAGATGTGAATAGTAAAAAGTCAACTGTTTTTTCCACGTTTCATGCAGGGGGTGGTCCTGAAATTTTAAACACCTCCTCTCTCTCTAAATAAAATTAATTTAGTAATTTATAGGCAGTTACGTTTAGGTACAGAGTAGCATACTTGTCATAACGTTTTTTGTGAAAACAGTTGATTTCAATGATTTAAACATTTTGCGTTCACTCTAACTAAAAATTATGAAATTGAATTAAAAAGTTCAAAAAGCCAATAACTAATTTTTTTTCAAGGAATGAATTTTTACTTTGTTATACAGAATTACTAAATAATAAATAAAAATAATAACTATAACTTTGTTATGGTTTTCAATTGAATTAAAAATGGCAAAAATAACCTCAATATACGTTTTATAAGATTTTGGTGGAAACCATTAATCTTTGCAATATGAAGAGGTATGGAGGTGTGCAATATGAAGGGTGGAGCAATTTAAAAATTATTTTATTAGATTTGCTTGCGTTCTGAATTGTTTTCTTTTAGTAAAAAAAAACCTCACTTTTTTTTTTTTTCAAATGAGTTCTTGAGGTTCCTTATGGAATCAAGGTTTTTTTTTTTTCAAGCTATGTTAATCTTGTACTCAAAAATCACAGAACAAAATTCTTGTTTTAAAAATATTTTGTTTTAAAAATTTTTTTTGTTGAATAAAACTCGTGAACATGTATTCAAAATTGTTAAGTTTTTGCAAACTATTTATATAAACGGTGGTTTTTGACAAAAAAAATTTATTTTTTATAAATTTAATTTGGAATAAAAATAAATAATAACTTTAAAATCAGCATAAAGTTCTGCATTTTTTGAATTTAACCAGTTTATATAGCTTTGAAAATAAAAAGTTTCATTAATATTTGGACCAATTGAAACTTTTGTGTCCGAGAAGAAAACTCTGAAAGTCTTCTAAATCCGAAAACGTTCTTTCTTTTTTCTCTATTTAACATAGTATAAACATTATTTTCATTATATTCCTATGTATAAAGATAACATAAAATAAAATATAAAAACTGGACTTACAACAAAATTAAGTTAAAGCAGATAGGAAAAGAAGACAAAAATATCATTATTACAATCTTTTCATAGAACCGCTTTGTACGTGCTTCAATAATATAATATATTATTTATTTATAAATAATATAATAAATTATTTATGATATTATGACAATGGTGAAAAGTTCTCAGAAAAAGTAATATTAATAACTAATAATAGTTACTGTTAAAATAATCAAGAATAAAATCAATTGAAAAACGATAAAAGGTGAAAAAAAATTTTTATGATCAAATTTTAGAAGTTTATTTTTTTGTTTAAAACTTGAATGAATTTAAGGACTTCAACGTAAATTTATACTCCTTTTGAAATTCATTCCATAATTTATGCCCTCGATAAAAATATACAAATTTCTGTGAGTTTAGAACATCTCGAAAAAAAGTTGTTGTTGATATTTGATATTTTTCATTAAGATTTATTTCAAACTTATTGTTGCTCACAAAAGTCTGTCGAAGTATCTATACAAAGCTAGATACTGATAGATATTTCTTTCAAATAGATTCATTGATTTCTTATCTTTCATAAGAAGTTTTGCATGTTCTCGTTTATCTTTAAGGTATGTAATATAGCAAGCGTGTTTTTGTAGCCTATACAAATTTGGAAGTTTTGTTTCTTGCGTTACTATCCCATGTTATATTTGCTTAGTTTATGAAACAATGGATTAACCCAAAATATATTAATTTGAGACTTAAAATACTGACGTATGGTCGAACTCAGTACATTACGCCATTAGTTTTGGTAGTTTTTGACTGTACATAAATAATTTAGGGAAGCCAGGACAATTTTTCGTTTACAAGAATTCCTAGGAATTTTTAATAGCTTGGTTTTTAACTATTGTTTTTATCATTTAAATAAAACTAAGAGAAATGTTTTTTTTTTTTTTTTTTTTTTTTTGTATGGAACAGAGTTTAATTAATTAATATAAAGTAATAATATGAGTGAAGTTGAATTTCTAGTCGTTAGGTTTTGAGTTTTCAAGTTTTTATATTTTATTACTATCGAATGTATTAACTTTTTTACAAATTAAAGAAATTACTAAAAGAATAGAATTAACCAGAAGACGTGGCTCGCCGTTTAAATATTTTGATTTTGTTTTTCTTAATTTTTAATTTAAACGAAGAGACATTTTTATTTAAACAAAAAGATTTAATTTTCTAATTTTATGCATGTCGTTTTTTTGCTATGAGTTTTTTTTTTTTTTTTTTTTTTTTGTATTAGAGTTATGTTTTGAATAATAATTTTTTTTAAGTTTGGATAAACGAGACTATTTATTAAAGATATATTCATTATTTGACAAATGTTTAAAAAGTTTTTATTATTTAGAAACTTTTATTTATTATTTTAATTTCGTTCAAACTTTTTAATTTTAAAATTTGAATATGAAATGGTAACCATGGTTATATTTTCAATTTGCATTTTGATAACTAAAAACGTCGGTAACTCCATACCAATGACTACCGTAAAACGGGGTGACTTAGATACGCGGGGTGACTTTGATAATTTTGCCTGTTAGCTACAAAAGTATTGATTTGGAGATGTAATTGCAAAATTAGAAACTTTTTTTTTGTTCTTTTATAGCACATTGCGGTAGTGGTGTAGTGGTAGAGCGCTTGCTTCATAAGCGAGAGGTTCCGAGTTCAATCCCGGTAGTACCGCCGCTCAACTTGTTTCTCCGCGCAGCAGCCTTGTTCGTCACGGTTCGTGTTTCGGAGTTATAAAGTTGAGAGAGGGTTATAACCACAATTAAGTAGCCTCCTCGACTGTAGTGGCCTTCACGGCCTTGGGAAGGTGAATCATAAAAAAAAAAAAAACATTTTATGCTGAGTATAATTTTGAAATTTTAATGATTGTGAAGTGATTCTAACTTATGCAAATGTGTTACGATTAACATGACTTAAACAACAAAATAATGATTTTTACATGTATCTAAAAATCCTAAAAAACATATGATTTTGATTTTTTAGAATAAATTTTTTTCTAAAAATTTATACATAGATGTTCAAGTGGTATATTCCAGTTATAATACCACTATAATATAACACTCATTTTTAATAACTCCCAATTACATTTGCAGAAAATTCAAAACAATTTTATTTTTAAATTTTTAAATACTTTTCAATATTTGATATTTACAAGTACTTTTTTTTGTTAGTATTATTTTATAACTAATTACAATTACTCTAATGATGCTATTGATATATTGTATAGTTAGTTTAGCTTTATGAAGTTCTATCAGCGGCACCTACTTCACATTGGTCTTCTAAACAGAAAGCCTGGTCCAAGAGACGGGTAAAGCAACACGGCTTTGAGGCTCCTCTATTTGACGTCACCTTTATAATGGCTTCTTTTACTTAAGGGGGAAACTCCCTCTAAAATCATCAAAAAAACAAAAATTTAGTATGACTGTTTTTAGACATAAAAATTACCATAGATTTCATTTATGTAATTTGTTTTTCATAAAAATCATTCTAAAGTGCAGAAATTTTTGGTTTTTTAATGGTAAGTTGATGTCTTGTTATATCGAAAGTGTACTTTTTTTGTCGAATTTGAAAAAAAAAAAAAAAAGCTAATGTGAAATGCCTAACTTGGGTTAGGATGCTTCATTCTATTATACTTCTTGTTCAGCTAAGCAAAAGTAAGCGAAATTAAGAGACAAAAACAACTTAGATTAATTTTATTTAATTTAACAAGAATGCCAAAATGTTGTAGAGTAAAACGTCGAACTATTATTGTTATGAAAAAGTATAGATCTTTTCCAGTTAAAAAATCATTATTTTATGAAGAAGAATTTTTTGTTGATAGTGTAAATAAAGAATCTACTGCAATTGTAAATATTTTAATTAATAATGACACTGTGATTCACTGTCTGACTGACGCTTCTGATAATATTGTAAATATTCCAGCACCACATTCAAAAATACGACAAATTGATGTAGTTGAATCTTGTACTCTACTGTCTGGATAAAGAATTATAGATATAGAAGTGTTACTTGTTATTTTTAAAGAACTCATTTGTCCAATGTGCTTCAATGAAGACTCTCTTGTGTTGTCTGACAACTCAAAAGATCGACATGGACTTGCTCCTTTTTAGTTTTAAAATGTTCCAATTGTTTATTTTTAAAAAATATTTGTACTATAAAAAAAAGTGGTAAGCAGGGATGCAACATAAATAAGCGAGTTATTTTGACAATG
This sequence comes from Hydra vulgaris, assembly GCF_022113875.1. NCBI lineage: Eukaryota > Metazoa > Cnidaria > Hydrozoa > Anthoathecata > Hydridae > Hydra > Hydra vulgaris. The sequence continues at coordinate 41,634,320 of NC_061168.1, forward strand.
CGGTCATTGGGTCAATGTCACGCAGGACTTAAAAACTTCACTTCTTTTATGAATATTCCTCCGCCAATGACTACAAATAACTATGACAAGCTTGCTAAAAAATCTCTAAAGTTGTGAAAAAAAATAGCAATAGAGACTATGTGTGATGCTACTGCGGAAATCAGACACGATTCGAATACTGATATTGTTGATACTGGTGTTTCATGTAATGAAAACGTATAGGTACAAGATTAAAAAAGTTGAAAAAAAAAACTAAAAACCTTGGTGGTAGAGTTAAATTAACAGATGCAAAATTGATCGGTTGCAAAGTTATTTTGGTATTTAAATTAGAGCTAATGTATTGTAATGAGATTTAGCATTTATGAAACCTGGTACTCTGGCATCACTTTATTATGTTGGTTCCAACAAGGAGAATAATCTACATTTTCCACATTGCCCAGTAGGAGCTGATAATTGGTGCAAATATAATTCAGGTAAAGCCAATAGTACAACTTAAAAGAAACTTATAAACCTGGACCTATAGCTATTGTTTATAAAATCAAACCAATCTTTGCAGAACTCAGTGCTGACCAACATTTGGAGAAGTTGCTACATGGTAAGACACAAAATACCAATGAAAGTTTTAATGGCACTATCTGGGAACGTTTACCTAAAATAAAATTTATATAATTCAGTCAATTAGAATTTGGAGTTTATGATGCAGTGGCTAATTTTAACATTGGTCGAAAACCTCGATTTTAGTTTATGAATTTTTTGAAATATTTCCAGGAGTATATACTCTTAAAGGTTGTAAAAATTTAAACTAAAAACAACTATCACGTTCCAAATACATAAATATTGATAAAAACAAGTTGCGACAAAAAATTATTTGTGGCAAAAAACATAATAAAAATGATAATGAAAAAGAAAAAGAAGGAAAGTTGTATAAAGCAGGAGGTTTCTAATACTTTTAGATATTTTAGATATTTTAACTATAATATGTGTTTTACTTAAAGTTTCAAAGTTTTATATGCTAATTTTTTTTTCTTTTCGCGTTTTCTCAAAATAGTCTTTTTTCATACGCCGGCCGTTTTATCTAAAGAACCGTTTTACCAATTTTGATGAAATTTTCTGGAGTTGTTTCTATGATTAAAAACTGTGGTTTAATAGAAACAATTTTTTAAATTGAGGTTTAAATTTTTTTACTTTTAATATTTTGAATAAAAAATATTTTCGCCATCTTTAACCATCTTTACCCATTGCTCAGATTTTTAGTTACAGAAAAATGCCGCTATTAAAACACCCTTTGACCTTTTGTGAAGCATTTGGTGAAAGCTTTTTAAGAGATCTTGCATGGTTATTTAGTTTTTATGGCCGGTGTGAATGCAAAATTTGCCCATTTTTATGTGTTTTTTGTGGTTACTATGGCAACCAAAAACCATTTTGTATTTTTTTTCAAGGATTTTGTTTATTCATATTATATTGATGTTTTATATTCTTGATTTTGTTTAAAATGTTTAATACTTCTGTTTAGGAGGGGGGGGGGGGCTTCCCCCTTAAGTATGAAAAAAATAAAGTCCAAAAATTTGTTTTTAAATATTGTTCATTGTCCAAATTCATACCACCGAACATTGGAGAACATTGATATTTTTGTATCTCCAAGGCCTCACGGACTTTTCTTTCAACTTTTTAATCCTCAACTTTAAGTGTTACTACTTTAATCCATTCAATGTCCTCATTGCAATTTACTTTATGAAAGGCTAATGCAGACTGGTTTAATTTACCTTCAGTCAAAAATTTTTGGTGTTGTTGAACCCTTGTTCGTATTTGAAGTTTTGTTTCACCAACATACACTTTGGAGCATTTGCACTAGTAGTAGGAATATGAGAGTTCTAGCTCATTTTTATTTTCAACCATATTTTCAACCACATATTAATATTATTATAGGGTTCAATGTTATCCCTATTGTGTATAAATTATTTAGATTAGAAATAAATTTTCAATTTTTTAAAAAATTGAAAATTGAATTTTTTTAAATAAGCGTTAATTTTTTATTTCTTGACGTCAAAGATCACGAAATTTTCTTGCTGTGACGTCACATGACTTTTTCTTGTTGTTTCTTGCTATCGCAGATTGCTCTTGTGCGCATGCGCTTGGATTTATTTAAAATTTTGTTTATGTGTAGGAGCATTGCATAACTTTATCACTACTAGAATTTATAGTCACTACGTGTATCAAAAAGTATTAATCTGTACATTTATATCCTATAGAATGTAAACATTTTAGTACTTCAAGATTTCCACTTTTAACAGCACAATTAAATGCATATTGTGTACCTTTATACCCTAATTCATGCAAGTATTTTAATATTTCAAGATTTCCACTTTTAACAGCACAATTAAATGCATATTGTGTACCTTTATACCCTAATTCATGCAAGTATTTTAATATTTCAAGATTTCCACTTTTAACAGCACAATTAAATGCATATTGTGTACCTTTATACCCTAATTCATGCAAGTATTTTAATATTTCAAGATTTCCACTTTCAACAGCATCATCTATTGCATATTCTGAACCTTTATACCCTAATTCATGCAAGTATTTTAATATTTCAAGATTTCCAATTTCAACAGCATCATCTATTGCATATTCTGAACCTTTATACCCTAATTCATGCAAGTATTTTAATATTTCAAGATTTCCACTTTCAACAGCATTATCTATTACATCTTCTGTACCTTTATACCCTAATTCATGCAAGTATTTTAATATTTCAAGATTTCCATTTTTTGCAACACAACAAATTGTGCATTCTGTTACTCTATAACCTAACGAATGTAAATATTCAAGTACTTCAAGATAACCATTAATTGCAGCATAATTAATTGCACGATCTGTACCTTTATATCCTATTGAATGTAAATATTCAAGTACTTCAAGATGTCCATTTTTTGCAGCAAAATCAACTGCTTTTTCTGTCCCTTTTTCACTTATTTGATTTAATAATTTAATTAAATTAATTCTTCCTATACTTGCAGCAAAGTCAACTTTATTTTCAACCATATTTTTATGCCATTTTTTATTATACACATATTTTTTTAACATCTCAGTAGCTTCAAGATTTTTTAACACTTCTAATCTTTCTTCAATCAATTTTATTTTTAAGCATAATTCTTCAAGTTTCATTTCGTTTTCCATTCCTTTTATATATAAAAGAAAATTATTTAACTCATTTTCAATTTTTTATTTTTTTTACAAAAAAATAAAATATTTAATTCTGTGTACTTTCATCATCTTCATCATCTTCATCATCAACATATTCAGTAGTTTCTGTAATTTCAGTAACTTCAGTAGTAGTAACTGTAGTAACTTCTTCATCTTCATCATCTTCTTCAGTCATTTCAATATCATTATCATATTCAGTAGTTTCTGTAATTTCAGTAACTTCAGTAGTAGTAACTGTAGTAACTTCAGAATCTTCAGTCATTTCAATATCATGAGTATCAATAATATTTAATTTTTCTTCTATTAATCTTAATCTTTCATCTATTAATTTTATTAATTCTTCAAGTTTATTTTCCATTCTTTTTATATACATAAGAAATTTATTTAACTCATTTTTAATTTTTTTGATTTAAAATATTTTTACAAATAATAAAAATAAAAATGAATGATGATGAGATTAATGAAATATCTGAATTTCAAAAAGAATTTAAACTTTTTGAAGAAATATTAAAATTTGAGTTTGAAGAATCAGATTCTGAAGATGACACTTATTTTACATCTGATGATTCTGATGAAGAAGAAAGTCAAGAAAAATGTATAGTTCCAATTCCTTCAAAAACAGTACAAATTATGGAATTGTATAAAGATAAACTGAAATGGATTAATTATGTTCCAACTTACAGCAATATTATTTATGATGAATATCCTGCTATAGATAGTTTTTTAACAAAAAAACATAACAAAAACAAAAAATTTAGTTTTGAAAAACCATTTAATGTTGATATTAATTTTACTAAAGATGGAAAACCTTCAACAATTCATTTTGTAGAGAAACTACCCATTTTCTGTAAAAATATTTTAAATGATAATTTCTGCAATTTTGGAAGAAAATGTAAATACAATCATGATATTCCTTATTGTAATACTGTAAAGGAAAGACTAATATGCACTAAATCTTCATGTCAATATAGGCATATTCATATTTGCTATGAATATCCTAAATGTAAGAATAAAGAATGTGTATTATTTTATCCTAAAAAGTCAGAATTATTAAAATTAAGAAAAGCTAAAACTAAATTATGCAAATATATTCTTGATAAAAAAGAGTGTAAAAATATAAATTGTAAATATGCTCATTCTAAAAAAGAAATTGAAGAAAATGTAGAAATTTGTCATTATACTCCATGTAAATTAGTAGAGAGTAAATTAAAGAAAAATAAAAAAGGAGAAATAGAAACAATATATAAAAATAAAAGTGATAAAACATGTTATTTTTTACATCAAGGTGAAAGTATTTTAAATTATATTGTTAGAACTTTAAAAAAATGAAAAAATATCATACTTTAAAAGTATTATATTTATAGTGATCTAAAAAATCTTTACATTTAAAAAAATGTATAAAAGAAGAATGTTTTTAGATTATGAAAAGCATGAAAAATATACAATAACTTTTAATATTAATTTAGATTTAGAACATAGAGCAATAAATGATAGACATATTAAAGTATTTGCACAAGAAGATTTTACAGTAAAATTAAATTCATACAATAACATTTCTTTAATGTGTGGGGTTAAAATAGATAAAGGACATGTATTGATTTCACTTGCAGAAAATTATAAACCTACTCTAAATTTACTAAATTCTGCTGTAATAGAGTCTACTGATGATATTAAAATAACTTTATATAATAACGATAAAAAAGATATAAACATTAAAAAAGGAGATTTGTTATGCTGTATTTCATCTTATAATGGCGTTTTTAATACAAATCATATATCACATAGAGCTGCTTTAGAACCTGATAAAAAAGTAGAATCTAGATCAAAAAGTGATAAAGAATCTGTAAAATCTTTATTATCTAGTGTAGGAGATATAATTAAAGAAGCTATATGTGATGAAGAAAAACCTAGTATAGATAAATCTGACAATGCTCTATTTGATTTTGGTAAAAAGTGATTTAAAACAAATTTTTCTTTATAGAAAAAAAAAATGCAATGTAATAATGAATGTAAACAGCTTTATCCAGATCTTAACCAGTTTTCAGAAAATCCATCTGCACCACCACTATCTATAGATCAGAGATATAGATTAGATAAAATAAGTGAAATTCAAAGTAAAATAGAATGTGAAAGAAGTAAAAGAGCTAAGTTGAGTAAAAAATATCACAGAGCTGTAAGAATAATTTCAGTTGTTAATAATACATTACATGCAACTACTATGACACTTGGAGCTGTTGGTATTGGTTTTTTAACGACAATAGCTGGAGCACCAGTAGCTATTGCATGTGGAGGTTCAGCATTAGGTATGGGTGCATTATCAATAATAGGATCTCAAGTAATTATAATATATAATAAAAAAGCAGAAAAGCATGAAAAGATTAAAGTATTAGCTGATGCAAAATTAAATACGATAAGCGGTATTATTTCTAAAGCTTTAAAAGATGGTTTTATCGATGATGTAGAATTTGCAATGATACTTTCAGAATATGAAAAGTTTCTAGCTATGGTCGAACAAATTAGAACAGAATCTAAGAAAGATATAGAAGAGCAGACTAAAAAGTCAATATTTAATAAAGGAATAGAAAAAGGCAAAAGTGATGTCATTGAATTGTTAAATATGAGATTTAACAAAAATCAGAATATAGGAGTGATGAATAATACTCTTAAGAATTAAAACATATATTATGAATTACTTGAACATATATTATGTATTACTTGAACATATATTATGTATTACTTGAACATATATTATGTTGATTTAAAAAAATATTGCTTATAAAAAATGTCATATGTAAAAGCTACAGATATTGAAGCAAGATTAAAATTAGCAAAAGAAATTGATAGGTTAAAGAAAAGTGTATATCAAGATTCTATTAATGAAAAGTTAGGTTATGATACTTTACAGACTAACTTGGAAAAATTGTACAAACCAATAATTGATAGTCAATCTGGAATAAAAGAAGGTATATCTAAATTAGAAAATAAAGCTGATCAAATAGCTAATACTTTTTCAAGTTATCCTGCTTTACTAGATTCTAAAACTAAATCAATCATGCCACCTGAAGTTGTAGATAAAATGTCATTAGGACCTATCGCAGCAGAATATCTAAAGTTATATACTGCTAAAAATAGTAAAAAAGTATCAGATGATATATTTGGTATACATTACAATGAAGGTGATAAAAAATTTCACATTGGTAAAAAACCAATAACTATTGAAGGTAATGATATAACTATTGAAGATAAAAAATACACTGGTACACCTGGTCTTTGGGAAATCATAGTAAAATCTCATCCTGTTAAATATACTAACAATGATCGTAATAAGTATAAAGAAATTTTAGATCAAACAGATGCAATTCGCTCTGATTTAAATTCAGCTAAACCAAGATCATCTAAAAGTTATAAGTACACTAATGTAATAAAACCTATTTGGGAAGAGATGATTGGAAAGTCTGGAAAAGGAGTTGTCATTCTTCCTAGTGATCCAAATGCACTATTTTGCACTATTACGCTTAGCTGCTTTACAAGCAGGCAATACTGGAGTTAGAAATGAGGTTGTTGCTATTTGTGATGAGCTGTTACGGCAGGGTCAAATAGATGATGATGGGTATAAAGCATTACAGAAAGCGATTTAGATCCCTTCGGGATCTAGATTCATGCAAATGAATTAAAAAAAAATAATACATATATAAAAATGACAAAATACTATGATACTCTTATCAATCTTTCAGATAGTCAGAAAGAAAAAATTAAAAAATCAATTGAATCTAATACTAATGCTGTTATAAAATTAACACATCAAGATTTAAATGGTGAACATAAAATAGCTTTAACAGATTCACAAAGAAACAGAATGAAGGCAACTTATTTAAAAAATAAGGGTATAACACTTTCACTGAGTAGAGCACAACTTAAATATAATACTAAAGTAAATGGTGGATTTTTACCTTTGTTAGGAATAATTGGAAGTCTAATTGCATCAAAAGTTGTTCCGGCTATAGCAACAGCTATAGCCGGAAACAAGGAACAGCTGGCTGGAACAGCTGCAGCTGCTGGAAGTACTATAGTTAATAAAATTGCTGGAAATGGTATTATTTATGTGAAAAAGAATGGTAGTGGATTTAAAATTAGAAAAGTAGAAAAAGGTGTATTTTTAAACCCATGGAATGGTAGTTATAATTATTTAGATGGATATTATTCTAAAAATGGAAATGATTATTCATCAGTAGGTAGAGGATTGTTCTTAGGAGAAAATTCTCCATTTAAGAATATACCCTTATTAGGTCTTCTTCTTTAGGTTCCTTTGGAACTTAGGCTTTGCTAAATCTTATAATATATATTTTTTAAAAAATATATATTTATTGATTCCACAATCAAGTTGGATAATAAAATAAATCTAATCCACTTCTATACTTTGCATTTAACAAATCAGAAGACAAATCTATAACAACAAATCCATGCTTTTTTGACCAAGCTTCATTACAAAACTTTTTAAACTCATCTAATTTCATATCACTTGAAACATGGTCATTATAAATATGATTTACATTTTTAGAATCTTGTTTACACAAGCATATAAAATTTGCATTTTCTCTTATCGTTCTCCTAGGTAACTCAAAATAATTTTGTGCAAGATAGAAACAATCTACATTACTATGTCTTCCTCTTATATAGTACTTTTCACACTTGTTTTGTTTTGTTAATTGTAAATCATCAAATATCATTAAATTATTTTTAATAGAGTCAAGACTTTCAGGTTCTGGAACATCTTCTGCTGTTTCAAAAAATTGACACTCTATATCTGTTTTATCTTTTAAATCTCTTGAAATGTTTTTAATAATAAACTCTGGACTCACATTGTTTTTATTTATTTGATCTTGCAACTTAAATAGTTCAAGAATAACTTCTTTTGGTAATTTATTTTCAAAAGAATTTTTTAATATTTTGTATTCAGGTTGAAAAAGAGATTTTCCAAAAACTTGTAAATTATTATAGTCTAACCAACCAGGTCTTAAGAGCAAGTTTAATAATAATGTTGTCTTTCCACAACCTGATTTTCCAACAATAATACCTCTTATACTTTTAGGTAATAACTCATTATTATGGCGTTTACTTTTATTTACATTCCATGATAAATCAATAATTTCCATTTTTTATTTATGAAAAGTATTTTTTTAAATAGATTTGTGTTAAATAAATTAAAATAAATATATAAAAATGTACTGCGTTAAATGTAAAAACAAAACAGATAAACTCAACTTACAACATGCTGTGAGTAAAAACAATAGAAATATGATATGTGGAAATTGTGCAATCTGCGGAACAAGAAAATGTCAATTTACAAAAGGAAAAAAAGGAGGTGACTTGGTAGAATCAATTAATAAATTCACAAGTAATAGAAAATTACCTTTGCAAAAGTTTCCAGGTGAAATGCATATACCAGGTATGAACTTTGCAGGACCTGGTACTAATTTAGATGAAAGATTAACTTCTACTGAGACGCCTAAAGATTGGAGCATGCCTGTAGATAGAGTTGATAAAACAGCTTATATTCATGATCTTGCTTATAAGCATTATCCAGATAAAGAGCATAGAAATTTAGCTGATAAAATGATGCTTGAACAAATGGATGCTATACCTAATCCTACACCTCGTGAAAAATTGGAAAGAAAGATTATAAAACCTATCATATCTGCTAAAGTAAGGTTTGGTATGGGAAATAAAGAGCCAATGAGTATTAAAGAATTATGTCAAATAAACTACCAGCGCAGAGGAAAAAAAGCAAAAACTTAAAATGGACTGATGAACTTGCAAATGAACTTCATAAACCTGTTATAAAACATTTTAGAAAAAGAAAAGTAATTGCAAATGGAATAGATGAAATATGGGCTGCTGATTTAGTTGACATGCAAGCTTATTCTAAATTTAATAACGGTATAAAATACTTATTAATGGTTATTGATATATTTTCAAAGTATGGATGGATTATCCCATTGAAAAGTAAGACAGGTATTGAAGTTGCTGATGCATTTAATAAAATATTTAAAGATAGAAAGTGTGCTAAATTATGGGTAGATAAAGGCTTGAAATTTTATAACAAGCATGTTAAAGCATTAGGTGTTCATCTCTATTCAACTGAAAATGAAGAAAAAAGCTGTGTAGTTGAACGATGGAATAGAACAATGAAAGAAAAAATGTTTAAATACTTTTTTGCTAATTCTACTAGAAAATACATTGATGTTTTAGATGAAATGGTAAAACAATACAACAACACAAAGCATTCTTCAATTAATATGACTCCAGTTGAAGCAAGCAATCAAAAGAATGAAAATAAAGTTTGGTTAAATTTAAATAGTAAAGTAAGATCTGAACATAACAAGCTTAAGTTTACAATTGGTGATAAAGTGAGAATCACTAAAAAGAAAGGACCATTTGAAAAAGGGTATACACCAAGACGGACTGAAGAAGTATTTACAGTATCACAAATTCAATACACAGATCCACCTACTTATAAAATAACTGATTATAATGGTGAAGAAATGCAAGGTACTTTTTATGAACAAGAACTGCAAAAAACAAGTCAAGAGATATTTAGAATTGAAAAAGTTATTAAAAAACAAGTTAATAAATCATTTGTAAAGTGGTATGGGTATCCTGATACTTTTAACTCATGGGTTAATGATACAGAATTGAAAGCGATTTAGATCCCTTCGGGTTCCAGATTCATGCAAATGAATTAAAAATTATCTTACATATATAAAAAAATGAACATCTCAAATGTAAATGTGAATATATGTGTAACAGCTACTTCTGGTAATGCTAGTACAAATACTACTGTAACAACAACAACTTCAAATTACAACTCCAGCAAATGATGTAAGATAAAGTTTATATATTTTTACAAGAAAATTAAAATAATTTTTTAAAATGAGTTAAATAATTTTCTTTTATATATAAAAAGAATGTCATATGTAGATATTGAAAATTTTGATGAAGCAAATTTATATGTAAAAGAAATAAAAAAATTTAATAAACCTGTTCAATATCTAAAAATAGTAATTGAATACAAATACTCTAACTTTTCAGAACCTTTAAGAGTAAAAACTCCAAAATCGTTATCATATGGAGTTTGTGAAAATAGAGACATGAAAACAAAAGAACTTACAGGATACTCAATTCCTTTTGTATGTGAAAATGATATATTTATCGCAATTATTGAAGCTATTGAAAAATTTTGTAGAAATAAAGTTATTGAAAATGAAGCAACGTTGAAAAAAAGTGGTATGAAAAGCTTAAATATTAACAACTTGAATATTTTAAAGTATAGAAATGATAATTTTAATGCACCTCCAGTTATATATGCAAAAATACCAACAGATTATAAAAGTAAAAAGATGGATCAAGTATTCAGAAATAAAAATGGCGATATTTTAGGAGAAAGTCTTATTAAAAAAAGATGTGATGTTGTTGGATGCTTAGCAATTGAAGGTATATATATAGGATCAATGATTCAATCTATTCAAGTAAAATTATTAGATGCAGTTGTATCTAAAAATGAGTATAAGATAGAAAGATTTTATATTAAAGATGTAGACTTAGAAAGCGAAGATGAAGAGTAAATATTAATTTTATATATTAGCAAATAATATATAAAATGAGATCGCAAAGCAATCAAGGTCTCTTTGATCTAAATAATTATTATAAATATAAAAATGTATATTGAAATAGAAAAAAATAAACAAAATCCGGTTATAATTAAATTTGATGATAATATTAAACTTGATGAAAATAAAGAGTATGAAATGGCACTTGATAGATTTTAAACTATTCTCTATAGTGATTCAACTAAAAACAAAAAAGTATACATATTAAATAATCTTGTAGATGGAAAAATTGTATCTAATAATGGCAATGCTAAGAAAACGACTGTAATGTATTCATTTATACCTATTATTGTTTCTAAAAATTCAGTTATTAATGAACAACCGATATCTAAGAAATATTTTCCTTTAAAAACAAATTCCATTTCAGAAATGAAAATTGATATCATTGATAACTTTAATAAACCTATAGATTTTTATGAAAGTTATACCATAGAATTTCATTTAAGAGAGAGAAAAAAGTAAGTTCTTTTAGAACTAATATAAATTTTTTATATTGAAAACAATATAAAAAATTATGACATATATAAAAAATGTCAATAACAATACATATATCTTCAAACGATACTGTTATAAATACTAATATGGCAGTACCTATTGAACTAGATGCAGATAAAGAGTATGGAATAGCTCTAAAAAAATTAATGACTTATAATAGTTTTCCAAATATTATTGAAGGATTAAACAATACTATAAATATTACTATAGAAGCTAGTGATAGTCCTGGTTTTCAACAAATTAAGATCCCAACAGGATCCTATGAACTTAGAAATATAAATACAATTGTAACTAGATATGTAATGACTACTCTTAAAGATCAACTTGCTAAATATAAAGAGTCTTTTAAAAATGTATCAAGCACAGATATTGAAAATTATAAAAAAAAACAAAAGTATGATAGTATAAGACTTGATCCTACATCTATTATATTTGAAGCAAATTTTAATACTGAAAAATCACAGATTATTATTAATAAAAATAGCAATATTAGAATACAACTTGATGATGATTCTATAAAAGATCTTTTAGGTTTTAATAATAGAGATCGTGATGGTAATCTTATAACATTTGACTCATCAAAAGTATATATTTCAGAAAAGTAATAGATATAAATCATGTTAATACTATTCGTGTAACAAATAGTCTTGTAACATGGTCAATTATAGATGGTGCATATTCAAATGTTATATATTCATTTTATCCATCTACGCCAGTGGGTTATAAAATTGTAGAAGTACCAAATAATCTAACTTATTATAGGTTATTATCAAAAAAAATTTGGGATATGAAAACAACAATAATGGATCAAGATGGGCATATACTTACTTTACAAGGAGAACCAATAAGTATTGAATATGAAATAAAAGAAATTGTGTCAAAATGTAAATCAGAACATCTTTTAGAAAGACAAGTATCTCTTTTAGAAGAACAAAATGAACTTTTAAAAAGAAAGTTAAGATGATAGCATTGATCGTAAAAGCGATCTAATTAAAAATATTTCATATATAAAATGTTAGATATAAATAAAAAAGCATATACTCACAAGTATGTAGTAGGTGGAAGTGGAGTATTTACAGATATAAATAATATATATAATCAGGCAAAATCTTCTGATTTTTTTAGAGCATTATCTGGTATGAAAACAATGTTAACTAATCATTTTAATAAAAATAGGCCTATAATAAAATAAGTCTCTTTGAGACTCAGATTCATGCAAGCGATTTGGCAAAGCCCATATCACAGAGTGATTTAAAAAAATATATAGTAAATAAAATGTTAGTTATAAATAATAAAGGATATACACACAAGTATGAAGTAGGTGGAAGTGGGTTATTTACACCTTTTATAAATATGTTTAATAAGCAAGCACTAAGTAATGCACTTAATACATCTCGTATTTTTGCTAGTAGAGCAGCTGCTACAGACTTGGGAAAAACTGCTGTAGATGCAGCAAAGTCAGCAGGGAAAGAACTTGCAACTTCTGCAATATCTACTGCTAAAGAAATTGTAATAAATAAAGGTAAAAAATTAATAGAAAATGTAAAATCATCTAAGTTAACACCTGAAAATAAACAAGAACTTAAAAATTTAATAAATACTTTAGATAGTAAATTAAATGAAGCAGTACCAGATATTTATAAAATCATGATGGGATCATCAATAAAAAGTAAACCTGTTAGAATACAAGATTTAGTTAAAAAACATAAAGGCGATGGGCTTAGAATAATATAATATTTAGTATTGTTAAAAGTGATTTAAAAAAATTATATTGTATATATAAAAAATGGTAAAATCTGATATATTTAATATTACTGATAAATTGAGATTTGATGAGGAAATTAAAAAATATGAAGAATATGAATTTACACCCTCTGTTAATTCTAATTTAAATTCAGGAGAAATAAGAATTTTTATTGAAAACAGTGATTCTTTGTTTCATCCACATGAATTCTATTTAGAAATTGAAGGAAGGCTTGTAAAAGCAGATGGAACTTCATATGCAGATGATTCTGCAATAACACTAGTACACAATGGACTTATGCATTTATTTGAAAGAATTGAATATAAGTTCTATGATTCAATCGTTGAATCAGTTCAATCTCCAGGTATAGCAACTACAATGCTTGGAATGTTAAAATATCCAAATGACTTTCAACAATCAAAAGCAATGAATCAATTGTGGTATAAAGATAATATGGCAACAGCAGATTTAGTTAATAATACAGGATTTTCAACAAGGCAACAATTTATCATTAGAAAACCGACTGCAAAAGGTACATTTGAACTTAATATCCCATTAAGACATATTTTTGGATTTTGTGATGACTATGATAAAGTTTTTTATGGATTAAAACATGAACTTTATATGTTAAGAAAAAGTGATTATAATGCAATTTTTAGAGCTGCCGGTGTAGCTGCAGGAAAAGTAAATATTACTAGAATATCATTAATGATGAGACGTGTAACTCCATCTGCTGTAGCAGATTTAGAACTTACTAAAATAATTAAATCACAAGAAACTTTTGATCTAGGTTTTAGATCGAGGTACTTAGACAAAATGAATGTTCCACAAAATACATCATTTGACTGGAGATTAGGAGTAAGAACTACTGAAAAACCGAGATATATACTTGTTGGTTTTCAAACAAATAGAGAAGGAAATCAAGAACAAAATTCTTCAATATTTGATCATTGTGATTTAAAAAACATGTGGATTGAACTTAATGAAGAAAGATATCCTGCTACTAATTATAATTTATCATTTCCAAATATGAAAATTACTAGAGCATATAGACATGCATCAATTTTTGCTGAAGATTATTATAATATGACAAATCTTATTAGTCTATGTGGTATAACTCCTTCAGACTATAGAGATTTATATCCTATTATGTATTTTAATGTAAGTAAACAATCAGAAAAAATGAAAGATTCAACAGTAGATATTAGACTTAAAGCAGAATTTAATATACCTGTTCCAGCAGGTACTATGATATTTGCTCTCATCATTTCAGATAGAATAGCAAAACTTACTTCTAATGGAGATAGATTAAGATTTGAATATTAAGTCACGAAGTGACCCAAGCTTTGCTAGATCACAAAGTAACTCATACTACGCTAGGTTCCAAAAGGAATCAATAATAAAAATGTGATTTTTTATAGAAAATTCTATAAAAAATTGAAAATGATTTAAATAAATTTTCTATATATATAAAAAAGAATGAGCAATAAAATAAAATATACAAAAAAGTATTTATTAAATTTACTAAAAGATAATAATGTACAACAAACATCTAAAGATCCTATGGCATTAGTTATGATTGGATAATAATTTAATTGATAAAGATTCTGTAAAAACAAATATCATTACTAAAAAACAAAAAAAACCAAAGATTGAAAGAGTTAAAAGAGTTAAAAAAGAAAAAATAGTAAAAGAAAAAAAATCTGCTGGAAGACCAAAATTTCTTCCAACAAAAGAAAAAAAAGAAAGAGATCCTAAATATGATTATCTCACAAAAATTAGAACAGATCCATGGGGAATTAAACTTACTAATATGAAAACTGGTGAAGTTAAAAATTACAAATCATTTTATGACTATAATAAAAAAGAAAAGCACTCTAAAACATATATTTTTAATAGAAATGGGAAAATTGTAGATGGAGTAAAAATTGAAATAATTAGAGCAAGTAAAGAAAAAGATGCATTATCACAAAAATAAAATAGATAATGAAAAACAATTTATTTTTATAGATTTTTTCTATAAAAATATAAAAAAGAAAGCGTTTTATTGTATTATTTAATTTTCTTTACTTGAAAAATAGAAAAATTGAAAATGATATAAATAATTTTCTTGTGTATATAAAAATGGAAAATAGAAACGTAAAAGAATTAAAACAAATCGCAAGAGAGCGAAGAATTAGATATTATTATAGAATGAGAAAAGCAGATCTCATTAGAGCAATTGAGCAAACAACTCTTATATTAGATATTCCAATCCCAAACAACATTACACAAAATACTTTAGCACCTACACAATATGTTCCAATTAGTTATATTAATACCATTAAGAACAAAGTGAGTTCATTATCTAATTGGATTATGGATTTTGTTCCTGTTCACCTTAAAAAGACTGCAAATGATAAAATTAAATCAGTAAAGTCTGCTGTTTCTGATTTATATGGTTTAATTATAAGTAAAAAACCAATAATAGAATTTAAATTAACACAATCATCTCTTAAAAATGTGACAAAGCAATTTTCAGCTCAAGGTGTTAAAGGATATGATGCTTTGTCCTTTATGAAATCAGCTAAAAATAATGTAATTGATATACTCAAAAGCAATAAAGAATCAAAGATCTATATTGTTCTTTCATGTGAAATGGAGCGTACTGATCTTAAAACAGGAGAAACTATAACAACTATTGCGTCATTTTCAACAAAAGCAGAAGTTGTATTAGAGTCAACAGATTTAAATGACTTTTATGAAAGAGCTGAACAGAAAATTTTAGAATCCTTGTCAGCATTTCAACAATTAGGATCAAGTTGGAGATTTGTTTCAGTTAAAAAGATTGACATTAATATCATTGAATATAAGCCTATTAAAGGTAAATCTTACATTCCTTTTCCTAAAGAGTTAGCAGCTAAAAAAGCAATTATTAATATGAAGAATGAAGAAAACGAATGCTTTAAGTGGTGTGTTGCTAGATTTTTAAATCCTAAAAAAAAAAATTTTGGAAGAGTAGATAATGATTTAAAAGAACAATCTGAGAAATTAAATTGGGAAAAAATAAAATTCCCAGTATCACTACAACAGATTACTCAATTTGAGAAAAATAATCAAGACATCAGTGTTTATGTCTATGGTTATGAAAAATTAACATTACATCCTTTACACAAATCTAAAAACAAAAATAGACAACACCAAATAGATTTATTACTCATTTCAAATGATGAAACCAATCACTATTGTTTAATAAAAAGTTTAAGTAGATTACTTTCATCACAAATATCTGAACATAATGGTAAAAAACACTTTTGTAGAAATTGCTTGTTAGGATTTTGTACTAAAGAATCTTTGTCAAATCATAAATTGTATTGTGATACTCATGATTCAGTACGAATTGAGCTTCCAAAACCAAATACAATGACTGAGTTTAAAAATTATAACAAGTCTATGAGATTTCCTTTTGTAGTCTATGCTGATTTTGAAAGTTTTATAAAACCAATCAACACTTGTACACCTAACCCAGATGAATCATGTACAAAGCAATACCAAAAGCATACACCTAGTTCATTTTGCTACTATATTAAATGCTTTGATGAAAAAATATATCAAAGTAAACTAGTTACATTCACTGTAAGTAATGAAGATGAAGATGTAGCACAAAAATTTGTTAATATGCTAGAAGAAGATGTAAAAAAGATTTACAACGATTATTTAAAATTTCCAAAAAAGATGATATTTACTTTGAAAGACAAAAATAATTTTGATAAAGCAAAAATATGTCATATTTGTGAAAAAGATCTTAATGAAGATAGAGTACGAGATCATTGCCATATTACTGGAAAATATAGAGGTGCTGCACATAGCGATTGTAATTTACAATTTAAAAATCCAAAATTCATTCCAGTACTATTTCACAATTTATCAGGTTATGACTCTCACTTGTTCATAAAGAAATTGTCAGAAGGAGGAAATATAAATTGTATACCCAACAATGAAGAAAAATATATTAGCTTTTCTAAAGAACTTAAAGTAAATGAATTTACTAATAGAGAAGGTAAAAAAGTTGAAGTTAAACTGTATCTACGTTTTCTAGATAGTTTTAAATTTATGGCTGCTAGTTTAGATAGTTTAACTAAAAATTTGTCAAAAGATCAATGTAAGAATATTTGTAAATACTATTCTGGAAATGAACTCAATTTATTGTTAAGAAAAGGTGTTTATCCTTATGAATGGGTTGACTCTATTGATAAATTAAATGAAACACAATTACCATCAAAAGATTCATTTTATTCAAGATTAAATGATGAAGGAATAAGTGATGAAGATTATTTACATGCTCAAAATGTATGGAAAGAGTTTAATTGTGAAACATTTAGAGATTACCATAATTTATATAACGAATCTGATGTATTACTACTAGCTGATGTCTTTGAAAATTTTAGAGATGTCTGTTTTAACAATTACAAATTAGATCCTGCTTGGTACTATACAGCACCAGGATTAGCTTGGGATGCTGCGTTGAAAATAACAGAAGTAAAATTAGAATTATTAAGTGATTATGATATGATCTTAATGATAAAGGAAGGAATAAGAGGTGGAATTAGTATGGTTTCTAACAGGTTAGGAACTGCTAACAATAAATATATGGAAAATTATGATGAAAGTAAAGAATCTACTTACATACAGTATCTAGATGCAAATAATTTATATGGGTGGGCAATGAGTAAACCCCTTCCAACACATGGATTTAAATGGATGAATAAAGAAGAATTAAAAAATTGGAAATCTACTTCTTGCATATTAGAAGTAGATTTAGAATATCCTGAACATTTACATGATGTTCATAATGATTATCCTCTAGCTCCTGAAAGATTAAAAATAGACAAAGTTGATAAATTAATACCTAATTTAAATCATAAGAAAAATTATATCATACACTATGAAAATCTTAAACTTTATGAAAGGTTAGGATTAAAGATTACTAAAATTCATAGAGGAGTAAAGTTTGAAGAAAGTGCATGGTTGAGTAAATACATTAAACTCAATACAGATCTAAGGACTAAAGCAACAAATGATTTTGAAAAAGACTTTTTCAAACTTATGAATAACTCAGTATTTGGAAAGACAATGGAGAACATTGAAAACAGAGTTGATGTGAGATTAGTTACAAAAAGAGAAGAAGCTATTAAATTAGCATCAAAACCAAATTATGAAAGTAGTACAATATTTGATGAAAATTTGATAGCTATTCATATGAAAAGAACAAAACTAGTTTATAACAAACCCATTTACTTGGGTATGTGTATTTTAGATTTGAGCAAGACTTTAATGTACGAATTTCATTATGATTATATCAAAAATAAATATAGAGATAGAGCTAAACTATTATATACAGATACAGATTCATTAATCTATGAAATAAAAACAAAAGACTTTTATGCAGATATTGCAAATGATATTGAAAGTAAATTCGATACAAGTGAATTTAATAAAGATCATCCAGCTGTCAAAAATGGTTTTAAATTAGGTGTAAATAAGAAAGTAATAGGAATGTTTAAAGATGAGTCAGCACGAAAACAAATTACAGAATTTATAGGACTCAGATCAAAATTGTACTCTTACAAAATAGATGAAGAAGATAAAAAGAGATGTAAGGGAGTAAAGAGAAATGTAGTAAAAAATTATATTACACATGAGGATTATAAAGACTGCCTTATAAATAAGAAAGATCAAATGAGAAAAATGAAAGTCATAAGATCATATTGTCATGATGTTTATACTGAAGAAATAACTAAAATAGCATTGAGCGCAGAAGATGATAAAAGAGTAATTCAAGAAGATGGTATAAATACATTAGCATATGGACATTATAAAAGTTCCTATTGATCACAGAGTGATCTAGCGAAAATTGGATCGCAAAGCGATCTAAAATAAACAGGTAAGCAAGCAAGTCATTTTTTATATCTTAAAAAGATCTAAAAAAATCTAACGAAGTAATAAAAATGGACAAACATATCAATGTTGAAGGAATTATATTACCCAATGAAGCCTTAACAAACTTTCAATTAATAAAAGCAGCAAAAAAATTAAAAATTAAAAATTTTAGAGGTGTATTTGTAAGAGATGAATTACCTAAAAATACACAAAACAAAGAATGTGGAATATTAAATACTGGAGATTCAAGTACGAATGGATATCATTGGATTTGTTGGTATAAAGATGGAGAAGAAAAGTTAAGTTTTGATTCTTATGCATTACCACCTCCAGTTGAACTTGTTCAATATTTACACAGTCCTGTTTATTATAATAGTAAAAGAATTCAGTTTGGAGACACTTCCTTTTGCGGACACTTGTGCCTTTATGTATTAAAAAAGCTTGATGAAGGTGTTGATTTTCAAAGTATTGAAAATTCATTATATTGAATTAAAAAAAATATATATAGTATATAAAAAATGAGTATGAATATAGCCGGTAGTAATTCAATGTATGGTTACACAACAGATGGATTAAATATCAACATTAATGTTGGCAATACAGCCAATACTGATGTTGATTTGAATTCACATAAACTTATCAGTGTAGCTGATCCTACTGATGAACAGGATGCAGTTACAAAAAATTATGTAGATAGCTTAATTCCTTATCCTCATAAATATAAAGTTTAGATTGTAGCTGGACAATCAAATACTTATTATGGTAGAGAATGGGGTAATTCTAATGCGATAACTAATGTAAATTATATGCATAGACGAATAGTACAGTTTGCAATGAATAATGGACAAAATGATGTGTTACTTCCTTGTTCTCTTAGACTAGAAGTAAATGAATCTGATAATATGTGTTATGCTGGATACGGTTCAATATTAGCAGGTTTAATAATGCAAGATGCTACTACTTCAAATACATTAAATATAATAAATTCAGATGAAAGTTTAATGATACTTCCATGTATGTTAGGTGCAAAAGGCTTTAGTGATGATTATTTTATGCCTTACGGAACTGGATTTAGAAATTTAACTCGTAGAATTAGATATATTTTATCACATTATAACGCAGAATTTTGCGGTATGACTTGGGCTCAAGGAGAAAATGATTCTATAGATGGTTGGAATAATAATTATATACATATTCTAGTAAACTTTATTCAAACCATAAGAGATTATATAGGGTATTCATCTAATCAGTTTTACACGTTAACAAATTCCCAAGCAAAATCAAATACAATTCCATTCCTTACTTTTCAAATGAGACCTTTATGGGTTGCAGCTAATTCAGCAAGAGCAACACCAGTTCAAAATGCGCTTTCAACTATTGGAGAATATATTCCACACGCTGCAAGCATATCTGTTACTAATCTTCCACCTTCCATGAGAATTATAAACGACGATACCGTACATTACGACTCACGTCAACAAATATTTTTAGCTCAACAATTTTATAATGCATTAATTACAGCTAAAAATAATTTGTATGCTAATAGTATTTATTATCTAATTTACATACCAGGAGAAACGCTAATTGTTAGGCAAGTAGCAACAGATTTATTTCCAACTAATTATTATGGAGCATATAATCAAACTAGTTCTAATCCAACTACAGCTACAAATTATAGCCAATTATTTAATAACTATTTTTATAAAAACAATGATGGATATTATAAATATCGCTTGAAATATAAAATTAATGGCGAATGGAAAAGTATTATATTTAAACAAGCATTCCTTCCAATGATGTCTATGCATTATCAAAATATTGCACAACTCATATCAACTGAAACACCATTCGGTAATACAAATTCAGGAAAAGGGTTTTGTGGATTAAATTTGACAACTACAAAGAGCATGATGAATTCTGGAGCAGTACTTACACTAGATACAGGTGGTGGTTATTGGGCACCTGTATGTGCAAATAGCAGTTTTACAATTGGATCTACCAGAGCTTTTCCTGTATATAATAATTACATTGAAAATAATTCAGCCACTTTAATAACTGCAACTGAACTAGAATTATATGCTATAAGAGACTCTATATAATATAATTAGGACAATGCTACTACTACGCTTAGAACTCGAAGAGATCCAGATTTCATTAAGAAATTAAGCGCATGCGCATTAAAACAAGAAATATTTTTAATTATTTTATTTTGTAAAAATAGAAAAAATTGAAAATGAGTTAAATAAATTTCTTTTATATATAAAAAGAATGGAAAACGAAATGCAAAACAAAATAATTAATCCAGCATATTTAAACTTAAAAAAAAGATTAGAAATAATGAGTAAAGATTTAAAATCAAAATCTGAAAAATTGGAAAGAAAAAAGAATTAGAAGAATTAAAAAAGATTGAAAATGACATTCAAAAAGAAGTTGAAGAAATAGAAAATGACATTCAAAAAGAAGTTGAAGAAATAGAAAATGACATTCAAAAAGAAGTTGAAGAGATAGAAAATATGAAAAAAGAATTAAAACCAATAAAATCATTTTTAAAATGTATTAAAAAAAGAAAAATAACTGTAAGTTTAGAAGGAGAAGAAATTACTAAAGATCAATTATTAATAATAGAAAATAAGAAAAAAGAAATAATTAATCCAGCATATTTAAACTTTAAAAAAAGATTAGAAGTAATGAGTAAAGATTTAAAATTAAAATCTGAAACACAATTAGGATCAGAACTAGAATCACGTTTAGCATACATAAAATTAATAATAAATAATTTATATAATCATAATAATAGAAAAGAATTATTAGAATTTATAAAACCAGAATTATTAATATTAGAGAGTGAAATGATGTCAACAAGGGATATGTTGTTAAAAATATGTGATGATGAAAATGTAGAAATATTAAAGTTAATGTTAATATGCGATGATGAAAATGTAGAAATATTAAAGTTAAAAGCAGATTATTTAATAGAAATAATAAGACAAATATTAGATATAATAAAGTATTTCTAAATCTAAATAAAATCCCAGCGCATGCGCACAGATCTGAAAGATCAATTTGCGCACAAGAAAAAAAATTGAAAATAAATTTCTTTACATAAATTATAAGAAATGGATTGTGCAAGTAAAGATGTATATATTAAATTAGCAAGTTATAAAAGAAGATTAAGTTTAGCTTGTTATTTGCAAAATAAATTTAAATTACATGTTGAAAATTTAGAAAAGGAAAGATTAGAAGAAGAAAAGTTAAAAACACCAGATAATATTTATTATTAGAAAAAGTCATGTGACGTCACAGCAAGAAAATTTCGTGATCTTTGACGTCAAGAAATAAAAAATTAACGCTTATTTAAAAAAATTCAATTTTCAATTTTTTAAAAAATTGAAAATTTATTTCTTATCTAAATAATTTATACACAATAGAGATAACATTGAACCCTATAATAATATTAATATATGGTTGAAAATATGGTTGAAAATAAAAATGAGCTAGAACTCTCATATTCCTACTACTTGCACTTAATTAAATAGGTTCCTGGGTTGCTGTTGCATGGTAATTTTGATTTATTTTTAGACGTTAATAGCGTTTTTAGGTTAGCATTTAATTTAAAAACAGTTCTGTAACAAGCTTTTCTGAATATTCTTCTAAGTCTCGGAGATATTATTGGTATCCATGGTAAAGATATTGTAGGAAGGTTATTAGAGTTTGATAGAATTTCATTTTTGTTTGTAAACTTTTTTTTCTGACCTGATAAGAAATATCTTTAAGCATATTTTTATAGTAAACATTTTCAGCAAACACTTGAATTAGAAAATTTATCTCATCTTTTAAATAGTTTTCGCTGCATATTGTGTATGCTCTGTGTATGTATCCGTTGAATATTGCTTTCAAAATTTCGAATGAGGCTTGATTTGGATATTAGTTGTAGCATCCTTCCTGAAAACCATGAACTCATATTTTTTTTGTGTATTATTAATAATAGTTATATCCAAAAAGTTAAGTATCTTATCTTTGTTTTCAACTTCAATAGTATATTTTAATGAAGGATGTCGTCTGTTAAGAATTGTTTGAAACTGTTCCGCTTGCTTTAAGTTAGAAAACCTAGGGTGGCTATCGTCTACATATCTATGAAAAGATTTAATATCAATTGAAGGAATCATTGTCGTTGCCATTTTTATTGCTTTTTCTTCATGGTATTGTAAAAAAGATTTAGCCAAAACAACCATAAAAGGCAATTCAATTGGGCCTGAATTCTCTAACTCATGAATCTTACCGTTCCACAAGAAATAACAACGAAACAAACAAAGTTTAATTAGTTGTTTTGTTTCAGTTAAAGTAAGTTTAGTTGAGTTTTTGTAAGTGACGCTATTATTTAGTTTAAGATTTGTCTTGTTTATGAGCTTTAATTAGCCCATATAAACGTGGTGGGACAGGATCACTCGGGTATATGCTTTCATATTCATCATTAGAAAAACGTTGCTTTTTATTAAGTTTTGAAAGGAAACACCTTATTTTAGCTGCATAACTTAGAATGGGATCAATACTAATAATTTTTGTTGGAACAATCTGTTCTCTAATTTTTTTAATTGCTTTATCGTGTTCTATTCTTACGAATCCTATTCCTTTATCAAATGGATAAATATCAATTTTCTTGTCTTGAATAATTTCCTTAAATGCTTTTCTTTGATCTCTCATTAGATTATGATTAATTTTTTTACCCATTTTAAGTTCTCTCAGTACATTTTTCCTTAAGACTTGCGCTTTTTCAATCTCTTTATTATATTCGAGTTTTAAGGCAGACGATTCAGTCGTTGTAATAATATCGATGTAAGAAATAGATCTCAAGGAAGGTACAAAGTGTGGACCAAGATTCAGAAGATTGATTTGATTTTTAGGTATTTTGGTATCACAAAGATTTAAAATTGCTTTTTTAGTGTATTTCGTTGATTTCTTATTCTTCTTGTTGTAATTGAATTCACTTTGAAGTATTTTGAACTTTTTAATTAATCGTTCTTTAGACTTAATAAACATATTTTCGTGAGCTTTTTCAGGGATAAAAAGTATTTGATTATAGTCTTTGTTGTCAATCTTATTTTTAAGAGATCTCTCAAGTTTTTTAGTAATATTAATAAAATTAAAGTATCGTCTTTTTGAATCATTTTTAATACAAACTAAAAGTTCAAATCTAAAACGAAAAATAATACTTCTTACTTTCCTTGACTTTACAGGACAATTGATTCGTAAAGATTTCGGTATTAACTTATGTTTAAGAAGAAATAAAACTGTTATTGCCAATAATGAACCTATAGTAAACTACCTCAAAGTAAGAAAAAAGGAGTCTAATTTTGTTTTAATTAATCTTAATATAATTGTACAAACTATTACCTAAGTTGGAACATGCCCTGACTATGAGAGCATTTCAATCAATATTAATATAGATCATAAAAATAAAAAAAGTTTAAGTTCTTTGTTGCTATTGAGTTGCATAAAAATTTTATGGTAAACAAAATTCTATACTAGTAAAAAAGTTGCAAGTAAAACTTCTGAAAAGTTTTTCCATATAAAATTACATTCAGTAGTTTCAATGTTACAAAATTATTTTGGAATTGTGATTTGTCAATGTTGTGGGAAAGCTGTTAACAAACTAATAAAAGCTATTGAAGCTGTATTATTCAACTACTCTGAGCCATCATCTTCTGATGTAAGACATGCTATGTGTCCTCAAACTAATTGCAAATATAAAGCATATAAAATTGATAAAACATATGTTTATAAAGAAAAACCTGGACTGCCTATTGTTATCAGGGACATAACCAGTATTCATAGATTATCAGATAAAAGTTTGTTAAAAAAGTGTCTTCATGGAAAAACTTGAAACAATAAGTGCAATAATTTGGAATCGAAGTCCAAAAAATGTTTGTGTGGGGCGATTTGCTTTAGAGATAGGTGCAGCATCAGCTGTTATTAAATTCAATGAAGGGTTAGCTGGTTTGTTTAATGTTTATTTAGAGCTTGGTATAAATCCTAACAAAAACTGTATTACATTTTAAAAACAAAGAGATAGTCAAATAGTTAAAAATTTTGAAAAAAAAAAATTGACTGATGAGATAAAGCAATGTCGGAAACAAATAAGAGCAAAATAAAAAGATTTTAGTGATCAATATGAAGAAAGTGAAGAAGTAGTTTTAAGGTCTCGCAGTTTTGAGTGGTTTTGTTATATTTCAATTGATATAACTACTTGTTTTAAAAATTTAAGTTTGATTATCATAATTTTTTTTTTTTATTTCGAAGTTTTTATATTATCTTTTAACAAGGATACTAACCTCTTTATTGTACTTAAAAAATTAGTTAAAACTCATTATAAACTTAGTTTATTAATATTGTTGTTAGTTAATACATTGAAGAGTGATTAGAAACCTTTAAAAATAGAATGAGAGCTTATTTTATATTTTAATTTGTTTTTTTCGATGTTAATTTTTTTAATTTGCTGTTTTCTCAGAACGACATTTTTTAGCACAGTGCGATAAATAACTTGGAAACTACTTGTTATGGTTCTTTAAAATTTTGTTCAGTTGTAATAATATATATGATAAACTCATTGAAGCATTATATTTTTTTTATATTATATTTTGACAGAGTTATGGACTTTTAAAGGGGGCTGTTTAGGGGTAAAATTTGACCCGTTAGTTGTATATTCTGTATCTTCTTGGTGCTTTAAGCTTACTTTATAATTCTACTTCCATGAGTTTTTTAATATAATACAAGTAAACACTGAAATTTTGAGTTTTATAGCATCTACCATTGTCTCAATATTTATTGCAGCGCCTATTGACTTTTTTAGGTTTCACGACCCAAAACCTTGGTCCAAATATGAAATTTTTCTTTTTTTCTTTTTAATTTTATGTTTTTATGCAGTCTTTAAAAATTTTTGAAAAAATCAATACTGTTTGGTTAAAAAAAAAAATTTTAGAATTTTGACCATACTACCACCTTAAAGTGATAAAAAATAAAATAGCCACAAGGGAAAAAATAATTGACACTAATCCAGATACAGCTGTTTTTTTTAGCATCCATAAAGTTAAAGCATTTGTGTTAGTTGTATACTGTATTAAAGAATATGGATAATTTTAAACAAAGAGAAGAGCGAGAGAGTCGAATCCAGCTAACTATTCAAACTATTACTGAAAAAAAAAATGTCGTACAAGCTGCTAAGTGTTATAATGTGGCGAAATCTAAACTTTTTGACAGAACAAAAAGACCATCTAATAATCGAGGAGCGCCAAGAAAGATGAGCAACATCACTGAAGTTATTATTGTTGATTTATTAAAATTTATGAGTGATATAGGCTTCGGCTTGAAAAGAAAAGACGCGTTTATTGTTGCTGAAAACTATTTAAAAGAATCAAACCAACGTAGTCTATTCAAAGATGGCAAACCGACTAGAAAATGGTACTCTGGTTTCATGAATAAATATTGTAAAGAAATTTGCCCAAGAAAAGTAAGCGGTATGTAAACTATTAGAGCTGTGGCTACACAACCAGCTATACTTAGCAGTAGCATATAATGAACATAATTTAGACGATAAGCCGTTTCAAATATTTAACTGTGATGATTCTGGTTTGCAATTTGATCAAGGCAAAGTCAAAATTATTTGTAGAAAAGCAACAAAAAACCCTAAAAAGCTAGCACCATTGAATGAAAAGCAAATGACAATAATCTTGACTGGTTGTGACGCATTCGGTAATTATTTACCTCATCAAATAATTTATAAAGGCAAACATGTTATGAAAGACTGGTGCAAAGGCGGTGCCCAGAATTTTTATTATAACAGTAGTAGTTCAGGCTAGATGGAATCGGAACATATTTTGTCATGGTTTGAAACAGTTTTTTTGCCTCACCCAAACAAACTTTCAGGATTTAAAGTTCTAATACTTGATGGCCATGCTTCACATATGAGCTTAGAGTTGAAAAAAAAAAGATTTAGAAAATTATATTTTACTCTGGCGTTTGCCGGCTCATACCAGCCATTTTTTACAGCCACTAGATGTTGGCGTTTTTAAAAAAGTAAAAGGCCCATGGAAGAAAATTGTCGAAAGTTATTTGACTAAAAATCACTTTCAAAGCCTGACTGATCGGCATTTTCCGTCCATGTTAAGGATCTCATCCAAAATGGTGGGTTTAAACCTGAGAATGCACGGAGTGGTTTCAAAAATACTGGTATATTTCCACTCGATCGTTCGCAAATTTCCTCTAAAAATACTTCCATTGGTGCTGTGTTTCAAGCTGTCGAAAACAACAATATTGAAAATTTATTTGATTCTTCAACAGTATCTAGTCCATTAGTTATGGGAAATGCTACCAATAAACCTAACACACTGTCAAGAATGTCAAATCGTGAATTTTTGCTTAAAAGCTTTGCTACTTTGAATAATAATGTTCAACAGGTGGGCAAAGGTATAAACAAATCAGCGTTAAATATGCTTCGAGATCAATTGACACCAACTCTAAATAAAAGAGTTTAAAAAAGTGAGAGAATAAAGCTAATTATAGTATGACTTCGGCGGATGCCATAGCTTACGATGAAGCTGAACAAGCATCAAAAAATCAAAAATTAGATGAACAAGCTGCGAAAAAATTTACTAGAGAACAAAAAAAGATTTTCACTGCTACTCAAAAAGCGAAAAATGCACAGAAAAGAGAAGAAAAAAAAAAGTTGAGACAAAGTCAGTCGTTTAAAATATCAGGTAAAAAAGGTATAAAGACAAAGAATCAAATAAAAGACCTTCATTTTTCTCAAGCTTCAAATAACATTTTAGTATCCAATGATCTTCTATGTTATTCTTGCAAAATTATTTGGACAAATAACTTAGATAACCAATGGCTTGCGTGTGAGCAGTGTTCAAATTGGTCATGCATTGAATGTGTCTTTGATTATTGTGTATAAAATAATATATATTCTTTTTTTATTAAATGATTTCATTTTCTTAATGGGTTAAAATAATTATTTTAATGTTAGTATTATTTGTGCATGTGTTTTACTGTATTTTATACGCATCCGGAATTAGGGAGATAAACACCTAATTCCGGATAAAAACAATATTTTAAAAAAATAAAATAAAAGATAGATTTATATTGCAAAAATAACATTTTTTATATCGTTTGATTTGTCTTGTTATGAAGTTTATTTATTTTAAAAAATTATTTCAAAATTTTTTATATTGAGCTAGTTATGACAATTTAAGTCCTAAACCATCCGGAATTAGGGGTTTTTACGGTATATATACATATATATATATATATATATATATATATATATATATATATATATATATATATATATATATATATATATATATATATATATATATATAAATATATATATTTATATATATATATATATATATAAATATATATATATATATATATATATATATATATATATATATATATATATATATTGTTTATATATTTGTATTGTATATATACATCCAGTATTAGGAGTTAGCTAAATTACTAATAATTATAATATAACATTACTACTCAGAATTTAATGTGTTATCAGAATCATCAGGCAAATAGTATGAAAACTTTTGTTACTAAAAATTACTTTTGCATTTTTTAGTTTTTTTGCTACTTGCATGATAGTTGTGATAATATTACAAACAAATTTTAGCAATTTAACCCTAACCCTGGCCCTACCTCCCCCTCTCTTTGTCATCGGCCCTGCATGTTACAAGATGGATAAAAATTGTTTTTTTAATTTGCTTATTAGCGAATTCAAAAAAACAATTTTTATCCATTTTTAGTCGATGAAGGATAAAGTTTGTTATAGGACTTTATTAAGTCTTATAGTAACCTTCATCTAACTTATAAAAAAGACGATTGTCAAAATGAATTCTATAAAATATGGTATGAGATCAAATAAGTTTTTTTCATTATTTTTTCAATAGGTATCTATCGCCCGGGGGGGAATGAAGTTGCCTAAAAAAGGATGACGTCCTCTATGGACAGGTATAAATATATATAATATGAAAAATACCTTATATATAAATATATAAGGTATTTTTCATATTTTGTATTCAACGTAAATATTTTCTTTCATAAATACTTAAAATAAAACTCTAAGAAATATACTATAGAAATTTTAATAGAATGATTGATGCTACATATAAAAATGTTTAAATATTACAAAAATAGTATTGGTTATCGATTTGCTTTGTGGTGGTTATAAACAACTTTATAAAATCACATACAAGTGAAAAGTCAATTTTGAATTTTGAATCAAAACATGAAAAGTTTAGGTATGTTGCATGAAACATTGACGGCCTTTTCAAGTGGTGGAAAAGGATATAAGTGAACGTCTGTCAAACATTTTATATGGTGAGTGCGCATTTCATTCACAACAACTCGAACATCAAGAGGGGATTTTCCATCCAGCAATATACTTGCATAACCCAAAGCAAAGACACCACAATTGAAACTATCAGTTTGCTTATCAACGCGAAGAAATGTTACATCAATCTCACCATTCTTCACAAATGGTTGAAATAGTGATTTTAAACATTTTTTCGAAATCGACATTAGGTTAGTACGCATGCTATCGCACATTTGAACCCTGCCATTAGAAGCGAATGCGAATAGCCAATGAGAACTATCGTCGTGCAACATTTGAAGATAGTCGCCAGAAACTGGGAAGTGTTTGGACTTCTTTTACTGGCAGTTTAATACTGATTGGTATGTTTCATGATTACCATGAGCCTTACAAATTAACTTTTGCCCTCCGTTCATAAGGTTGTCGTTCAACCAGCTATCTTTACTTTCCAAAATTTCCTATTCTATATTCTATTTACAGTTTAAAAAAAAAAATTATTGCAGAATAGAACGGCTTCTTTGTAAATTTTCTTTTTGAATCATAAGTTTTTGGAGTCTTAATTTACCGCTTCAATCATAATTTCCCTGGAAATTATGACTTACAATGTCAAATTTTCCCGTCAAATTTTCCTTCGAAGTCTTGATTTCCCGGGAAATCAAGACTTCGAAGTCCTAATTTCCTGGAGACTTAATTTACCGCTACACCGGTCTTGCATTAGTTAAACATTGATTTAAAAGTTTTTTTTCATCATCACTTAAAATACTCTTATCAACATTAAACCGCCGTCTCCTTCTTCCAGTATTTACGTAATGATTTAAGAAATAATTTTCGCAAGAAGTTTCGTGGGAAGTTTTTCCATTGTCAATTAAAATATTTCATCTCGACCATCGTTCATCAACAATTGATTTTACTTTATTAAATGATGATTGGCTATCATAAAAACATTCAATGAATAAATCGTCATCTTTACTTTTACTTAGACTATCTAAATTAAAATCAAATATTAATTATAAAAAAAACAAACTAAAAATTAAATAAAATTTAAAATAATAACAGAAATTATAACATTATAATGTTTTACATAATAATGCACAATGTTATTAATCATAATATTAAACACTTAAATTAATAATACATTAAAATGTTGTATAAAATAATAAAGTTGTGAAACTTTTAAATCAAATAAATATAATATATAATATATAAATAACTCTTAAAAATAAGTTATAAAAATTTTAACTTTTAATAGTCACTTAAACGACGAATAAATAAGTAAAACGTTCAAAAAACGTTCAAAAAATGCTTTATTTAATTTTAATTTTTTTATCATAAGATTTTATCATAAGAATAAGAATTTTACAGGACCTTAAAAAAACATTTAATAAACGTTTTTTTTTAAGCTAAAATGGCAAAATACGCATGTGGAACTTTACTTAAATATGGAGTATTATCAAGTTTTTCAACAAACTTTTACAACTGTTAAGAAACTTTTTTCAAAATATGCATTCATAAC
Organism: Hydra vulgaris; assembly: GCF_022113875.1. NCBI lineage: Eukaryota > Metazoa > Cnidaria > Hydrozoa > Anthoathecata > Hydridae > Hydra > Hydra vulgaris. The sequence goes on from NC_061168.1 coordinate 41,665,243, forward strand.
ATTTATGATGACTCTTTCAAAGTTATATGGTCATACTTAAATACAATATACGCATCCTTGGGCATCCTTTACTTTTCAACTTTATTTAAAAAAGTCGGCCCTTTTGTGTGAACAGGGTAAAAAGTCAACTCCTTCTGAGTGAACAGGGAAATAAGGAACTACCATAGAACAATTTAGGATATTTTTTAGCTCATTAATGTTCATTTAAAAGGTCAAGATTGGTTCTTAGGCCTACTTAATCAATTTAGTTGCACACAGGTTTAAACGTGGAAACTTATACTATTTTCTAACTTCTAAAATTTTGTAAACAGCAAATAGTGACTTAGAGAAAAAAAATTATTCAAAATCTAGTTTAGGAAACAATTACAAAACAAAAATACGACAACTCGAAGATTGGCATAGAAGAAATAATTTAAGATTTGAGAGAATTACTGAAAATGAGTCGGAAAGTTAGGATGATTCGGAAATTAAAATACTTGAAATTAAAATTACTTAAAATAATCTAAATAATAAATGGAGTGAAAATAGAATGAGCTTATCGGATAAGTCAGCCTAATACAAACAAACCTAGAACTGTTGTAAGCATGTTCTCGATTTTAAAGATAAATTGAAATTCTAAAAAATGCAAACAAACTTATAGGTTCAAGAATATATATAAAAAAAGATTTCTTTGTTGATCGGATTTTGAGTTTAAAACATTTAATAATAATAATTCAACACTTTTAAACCAAAGTTTTAAACCTAAGCTTTATATTAACAACTCTTATGTCAAAAGAGAGCGTTCTTTGTTGTTTCTAGGTGTAGTTTTAGATGAAAATGTAACGTGGAAGGAGCACATAGGTTTAATCCAAAATAAAATCTCAAAAAGTAAAGGTCTTTTATACAAAGCGAAACAATTGTTAAACCAAAATTGTCTGGAATTTGTTTACTTTTCTTTTATATATTGCTATCTATATTACGCCAACGTTGCTTGGTGCAGCACTAATGTATCTAAAAATAAAAAGTTTTTAGATAAACAAAAACACGTAAGAATTATTGGAAATGTGGATCGCTTCTCGCACACTAAAATTCTTTTTAACAAATTCAAAATACTTAATGTATTTCAACTTAATCTATATCATATTCTTATATTTATGTTTAAAGTAGATAATAAAATTGTACCCATTTTATTCAACTCATTTTTTGAAAAAATAAATCACTTATACCCAACAAGATTTTCAAATAAAAATTATATTCAACCAAAATCACATTATTCTGCAACTAAGTTCTCGACTGCAATCAGAGGACCTAAATTATGGAACACGCTATTGGATAATGAGTTAAAAAATTTCTTCCCTTGACCTATCTAAAAATAAAATAAAAAATAAACTTTTAATAACTGATAACAAACGAGACTTCTTCTGAAACTTTTAAATTGGAGTAATCACTTGTTTTTTTGCTTGTTAATTACTTTGTTTTTGCTCATATTTATTTTTGATTATAATCTGAATCTTAACCTTTCTTTGATGTTAATGTTTTATAGCATTTTTCATTACTTTTAAATTCGACATCTTAATAAATAAAAGTTTGAAAAAAAAATTATATATATAAAAAGTATTTTTATATTTGCATTTGTATATGCTTCTTTATTTTTTCAATTTCTACTCTTTTGGTTAGTCTTTTACTGCAAACATCCATCATCAAACAACCATCTTTATAAAGATGTTTAGGATAGGATGAAAAAAGCATATAAAATCTATTTACAGAAAGTAAAAAAGCAATATTTCTTAAACACGTTTTTAATTATTGCTTTACATTTTGTTGCGCACAAGCAAATCTTGGATTATGAAATTTTTGAAATAGCTTTGATGTACAATCAGCTCTTCTAAAGTTATAGCTGTTTTTTCTTGAATGGCAAATATTTTTTCATTTTGACCAAAGCTCTGACTCTTCATCAACTTTTTAATTTTGTTTGACAATATAGAAACATCCAATGTTGTTTTTTGTTTGATAGATTTCCAATGACCTTCAATTACAGACCCTTCACGACTACTATTTTCAATTAGGCATTGACAAATAGTACAGTTGAGGAGCTCATCTTTGATTTGTGTTAAAAAAGGAAACGTTTTCTTTAAACATAGTCAGAAAAATACATAGTCTGGAAACAAGGACTGTTTTTATTGTTATTTGATTTTAACTTGAAAATTGCGCGACGACTCGGCTAACCTGCAAAACTTTATAAAACATGTCAAGCTTTTGATGTAAATAATGATTTGGAATGTTTGTTTGACATAGTTAAAGGAGTTTTTAAAATAAAAACATGAAATAAGCTAGAGACATAGGTTATATTGCTTCTAAAGTAAATAATTATGTCAAATAGCATGCATATTATTAGGGTCTAAAGTAAACAAGATTTTGCATCAAGGCATATTCCAAAAAATTCTGGTAAATTTTTTAAATGTTTTTTAAACTTTTTATATATATTTTCAAAAATGTTTTTAAAATATTTATAGGATTGAGTAAAATGTTACTGTTAAAAATATAAAGAATAGATAAAGATATTGCACATTTATGTAAAATATACATGTGACTGATACTTGATACAAGAAAGTAGTTTTTAAAAACATTTTTGTGCAAATAATTTAATTTATCAATAACTGATGTTGAACATCTCTAGAAATTTTAATTTCATATTTATATTTAATTTTTGTTTTTTATATTGTATTTGAATAAAAATTTCTAAAATACCGATTCTGGTTTTATTGAGAGGCTAAAAAACTAGTAACTATAATAAATAATCAATATTATTAGATAAATAATATAGATGCATAACTACCTTATTTTTTCTGGACTAGGCAAGTCATCTAAAATTTAAAAAATCATTCATTTTATTTAAAAATAAAAATAAAAAGTTAAAACCGGAAGCAAATAAAAACACAATAAAGTAAAAAATATATAAAATAACAAACACTGTTATAACTTTTTACTTAATCTTACCTTTCTCAATTTCTCAATTTCAACAGTAATATTATCACGCTCAAAAGCAATTAACTCTTTTTTAATTGTTTCCATGAAAGATTGCCAGTGTTTTGCTTCCATTTTTTAAAAATATTATTAGCTTTCTCGAAGCATTTTGAATTATCAGAGCCAATGTTGTCAAGATCTGAGTCACTTAAGCGTTGATGTCTTCCCCATCACTTCCAATTTTATAGCTGGTTTTACCACAATACTTTGAAACCTATTCACCAGAAGTCATTTTTTTACTTAACACTGATTAAAAGAAATATAACTTTTAGAAAAAAAGGAATATTTGAAATAAACGAAATAAAATGAAAATAAAAATATATATATAAAAAAAAGCAAAATAAAAATGTTAATAAAATAAGAATAACACATATTTACATAATTGCCTTAACTGGTAAAATCTATTCAAATACGCAATCTTTAAAAAAATAAAATGTTAAGATCAAAAGATATTAAGAACATAAACACATTAAATTATTTTCAAACAATAAAAATACATGATAATTACCTTAATTAGGCTCAGTAAAAAAATGCATTTAAAAAAATACTTAACAGAATATGTTAAGAATCTTCACGAAATTTGGAATAAATTATTATTTTAGTAAATGTCAAAAACTCTAATCACTCATCTCCCAATTGTTTAAAAGCAAATAAAACATATATAACTGAACCAAATCTTATCTCTGAAAAGTTTAACATGTTTTTTATTAGCGTCGCACAAAAACTTTAATTCAATATTTACTCGTCTTGCATAAACTATAGAAAGTATCTTAAATATCTAAATTTACATAGTTTATTCCTATCTGCAACAAATATTCATGAAGTTTTATCTCTTATATCTAATTTGAAGTCGAGAAAATCATTAGGCCCAAATAGCGTTCCCAAAAACACACTTATTAACTTTAACTATGAATTTTCAAATATTCCTTCTAAACAATTTAATTTATCATTCATAAATGGAATTTTTTCAAATATTTTAAAATTATCTTGTGTTATTTCAATATTTAAAAACGGCTATAAACTTTTAAGTGCTAACTACAGACTTATTTCACTTTTATCTAACATTAGTAAGCTTCTTGTAAAACTTATGTATTCTAGAATGCACTCTTTTCTTAACTTTTTTAACTATTTAAATGAATTTGATTTTCGTTCAAAACATTCTACCTGCCATGCATTGCATGCATAACTGAAAAAATCAGAAAAGTTCTCGACACTGGTTTCTTATTTGTGGTATTTTTATAGATTTACAAAAAGCATTTAAAACCGTTGATCATAACATTTTGATTTCTAAATTAAAACACTATGGTAATCGTTGTGCTGTAAGTGTATAGTTTTGATCTTAACTTACAGATTGGAAACAATTTGTAAGCATTAATGGTTATAAATATACTAATAAATCAGTAGTGTGCAGTGTTCCTCAAGGTTCTGTTCTTGGTCTTTTTTTGTTCTTAATTCATGTTAATGACATAAACAACTTTTTAAATGTGCTTCTCGTTAATTCATCTTTTTGCTGATGACATAAACCTATTGCATAATAATAAATCGTACAATTCTCTATGTAAAAACATAAATTCGGATCTAAAAGGTATTGTTCACTGGTTAAATGCTAACTTAATATGTCTTAACGCAAAAAAAACCTAACTGATTTTTTTTCATCTTATAGAAAAAAGCACAATCTAAACAAAAACTCTAAAATCCAAATCCAAATTATTAATAAACGGTTATATCCTACAAAAGTTATCAAACATCTCGGTGTATTGGTTTACTTGAATTTACGTGGAATTTGCACATTGATGAGTTACGCAAAAAACTAACATGAGCTAACGGCGCAATTTTAAAAATTTGTCATTATGTCGAGAAATTCACTCTAAAGAATATTTACTGTGCATTATTTTTATTACATCTTAGTTATTGTTGCCAATTTGGGGTCAAAATGAAAACTATCACATCAAAAAATTGTAGTTCTCTCAACGTCCATCCATTAGAATCATAAAATTCCAAACTTTTAAGTCAGAAATACCTTTCAAAAAATTGAAAATTCCAACCTTTCCAGCGCTTGTAAAACTTTATAATCTTCTTTTTATTTTTGACACTTTTAATAAAAGTTTACCCTCTTCTATAACAGACTTTTACAGAAAGTAGAACAATACATACATACTCTACCAGAATCATATATAATGGGAAACTTAGTGTACCATCATTTAAAACTCAGAAGTATAGTAAACATTCTGTTGTCAATCAGTGCATTTGTGAATGGAACAAGAGTCTTGTATGCATTGTAAATGTGTTCAAAAAACTGCAACTCCACCTTAATCATCTTTTCTTAATCTTAAACCAACTTTAAAAAATTCTGAAAACACTTTTGTTCTAACTTATTGATATGATTTTCATTTGATTTTTAAAATATACTCTAATTTTTTAATTAGGAGTACAACATTATTAGCATTAAACTTATTTTAATTAATTCACCTCCTCAAGGCTCAAGGCCATTACAGGCGAGGAGGCTACTTATTTGTGGTTATAACCACAATAACTCAACTCTGTAACTCCGAAACACAAATCTTGACGAACAAGACCGCTGCGCAGAGAAACCAGTTATATATAAATATATATATATATATATATATATATATATATATATATATATATATATATATATATATATATATATATATATATATATATATATATATATATATATATATATACATATATATATATATATATATATATATATATATATATATATATATATATATATATATATATATATATATATATATATATATATATATATATATATATATATATATATATATCTGTCTCTATCACAACATAAATAAATGCTAAAGTTCACACCACAAATCATTCGTTCATTGGTAAAGTTATATTTATGTTATATTATAATATTATAGAAAGGAAACCTATCCGAGCAAACATTTCAACGTTGACTAAACGTTGAAAACGGGTCGAAGACGATGTTGCTGATTGGTTTTGAAGATGTGATTGATTTTGCAAGACTTTGTAACGTTGCTATAGAGAGGTTGATTAAACGTTGTTGCAATAACATTAAACTAACAATAATTAAACAACTTTAATCATTATTGCTTCTTAACTATGAAAAAGCGTTACTTAAATGACGTTTCAGACACGTTAACAAAGCAGTTGATTTTGGAAAGATTTTTAACTTTGTTAACTAAACGTGACCAAAGAAACGTCGAGTAAACGTTGCAACGTGAGATAGAGAAAGTTAAACAACGTTGTGGAAACGGTGGCAGAGACGTCGAGATTTGTAATCTACTTCAGTCAGTTTTGCGAGGAATTAGAATATACAGTTTAGATTGTTTCTGCAACGTTGTTTAGGTTACACATTTTACAACAAGTTTACTCAACCTTATTTAGTCTCATCTAAATAGTATTATTAAATTTCATTCTTAACATAATAATTTCACAAATTAAAGAAATAGTTGTGCCTTGCAAATTTTTTATTATTTCTAAAAAAAAATATATTTGCAACTATATGAAGAGATAAATTTTATAAAAAAAAATGTGCCATTTAAATTTACAATTTAAAGGTATATATAAAAACCAAAGATTACAGTAAAAAGTCAAGTACATTAAGAAAACAATTAATTAAGTTTCAAAAACGAAATTAAGAAGATTAAATTAGATTTAACTTCATAAAATACTGAAAAGTTTCAAACAGAAACGCCTATAAATATATACTATCATACATATAAATGAAAGTTAAATAATTAAGAAACCCATATCACATCATGATGTAACGAAAATATGCAAATCCATTTTCAGTCTCCAGACAGATGGCTTTCCTGTTAAACCATGACTTCTCCACTGAAATGTTTTATTCTAAATTTTTCAAGAAGGAATAAATATATATTTATAAAACTGGATTCTCTCGGATAGGTAAAATAGTTGACAACCTTTTTCAATATTACCGCACACATATGCTGAACCCTTATCTTCGTTTACAAACGCATAACTTCCTTTGTCTACAAAAAAATAACCATCTCAAAGTTTTTTTGAAGAAATAACAGTATATTGAGATTTACTTGAACATTTTTTTAATGTATTTTTTTTATGTGAAATTCAATTAAAAACTTGCACAACTTACATTAAAAACAAAATTTTGTAAGATTCGCAAGTAATTTCTATAAATTTGTTTGTGAATACTTAAGGATGGATTTTACCGACTTAATTCTATGCCTCATCTGGGAATCTTTTTGACGCGCAATCTAAAATATATAAACTAAACTTGTTTTATTTAAAAGATTTACATGTAAAAAGTGTGAAATTTTAAACTAAAGTTTATTATTACTAACTACAATTTTGGCTTGTTCAGAAGTAGCAAACATTCATATGTAGCAAAAAATGCAACTCACTTGCTGTCAGCCAAAAAATGTAATACAATTGTAACAAATTATAAAATTAAGTGACCAGGGAAATGGTCATTGCTCCAAGGTTAAAACCTTGGTCTTTTTTAAAAAATGGAGTTTTTCACAACCCTTGCCTGGAATTAATAAACAATATTAGCAGGGGTTAGCAAGGTTTAGAATAAAATTTTTGATATATAATATATATTAAATATTTATGTATATATATTTTACTTTTTAATACTGGCAACTAGTATGCACTAGACCAATTTCATGTGACGTATAAAGCAAAATGTAAACAATATGCGTGCGCATACTGGCAGACAAAACAATTTTAAATATCGTTTTAACTATTGTCAACATTACTATATTACAACACAACATTTAAAATATTAAAATTATATTTATCATTAAATAATTAATGAATATTGTTAGCGCGATTGAGTTAAATCCGGAAAATTTTAATGAAAGTGTTTGGCAGAAAGACATTACAAGGTTGCCTGACATTACTTGGAGAGACGTGATAACTTTTCTCATCGACACTCTTAGTGAGTTTACAAAAGAAAATAATAAGGCATACAAGTCATTGGAAGCATATAAAACATATTTTTTGTGTGGCCACGTGCAAGATTGTTTGTATGCTCCAAGTATCAATGAAGATTATTGTTTTATAAAAACTAAGGTTATATGTTATAGACATTGATTTCTAAACTGATTTGTTTGCTCCTAATTATTAGGAGCATACAATTCAGTTATTATTAGGCTAACAATATTAAGATATAAGTAACATTAGACGATTTTTGTTCACGATCAATATTTTTTTTATTTTAGTGATCTTTATTTAGGTTCTTCCAAGCCAGAGAGTTAGCATAAAGAGTTGCATGTATGACGTATGAGTTTGTCTTCAAAAAGACGGGTGGATTAAAAGAGCCAGCTGCACTTGTCCAGTAGGACTAGGTTCAGTCTGTTCACATATTGCAGCTCTACTTTTTAAACTTGAGGCTGTTGTGCACCACCGATTAAATAGAGAGGATGCATCTACAAGTCAGCTTTGTTTATGGAATGCCTCAAAACGCAGTGTCAATGCAACACCATTAAGTGCAATGAATTTTAGCACAAATAAAAAAAAGGGAGAGTTACCCTCATTTAATAATCTTGTTAATAAAAAATAAATAAAAAGCATAAGAGCATCAACCATGTTTAAAGTAAATGGAAACTACTCGAATATTGATCCATCACATTGCATATCAGTAAGTGACTTTAACAATTTACGTGAATCCAATCCTAAAGCTGTTATATTTACTAGCTTAGATTGTAATAGCAATCAGAATTCAAGTGATACTGAGTCAGGTTCAGAAGATGAGACAAGTTGTTTACCAGAACCTATAACTAGTTTGTTTCATCCTACTTGCAATAATTCAACTGAATTCCAGCTTTTAAAACATTCCAAGCAACTATATGAAGACTTTAGCCAAACATATTTTGAAAAACAATATGATCAACTTGCTAAAGTAACATATCAGCAAAATCAGTCATCAGCTTGGAAGGTTCATCTTGCAGGAAGAATTACAGCTTCAATATGTTTTAATGTATTTCACACAAATAAAGATGTTTTGAGTGAATCTCTCACACAAGAAATCATGCAATATTAAAAAGAATTTAAGACCAAATTCACACAATATGGTAAAAAAATGGAATGTTTTGCTAAAAATACTTTTTGTGAAATCCAGTTAAAGAAGCATAACAATTTTGTGCTGGATTTCATGTTATGGTTGATCTACCTTTTTTAGGAGCAACTCCTGATGGAATATTTACTTGTTCTTGCCATGGAAAAGGTATTTTAGAGATAAAGTGTCCATTTAATTATAAAAATGGTTTTATTAACTGGCAAAGTGATGAGAAATTTTCTCTTAACAGTGACGGTCTGAAATCAAGTTATCCTTATTTTTCCAAATGCAGTTACCAATGTTTGTTTGCAAAGTTACCTTTGGTGAGTTTTTTATGTGGTCCCCAGTGAAGCAGAATAATTATTTACATTGCACTGTACAGCGTGATGATATATTTCTTGAAGTAGTTGTTGATATTTTGACTAAGCATTTTTTTAATGCTATTTTGCCAGAAATTGTCAGCAGAAAAAGGGATGTAAGCTTTCAACATTGAAAGCAATATTGTTTTTGCATGAAACCTGAATTTGGACTTATGCTTCCATGCCGTAATATAGAATGTGCCAAAAAATGGTTTCATTACTCATGTGTAAATGTTACAAGGAAACCCAAAGGCTCCTGGTTCTGTCCTCAATGTAGGGAGGGACTAATTACAGTATTTTGTATTAACAATACCTTTTATTGGTAAGAAATGATTATGTTATAGTAATGTATTATATTTTTACTAGATATGGTAATATAACAAACTAGACAAATTCAATGTTATTTATTACATTATCAAACAGTATGCACTATTTGATTATTGATTACCCATAAATTATATTTATATGTTATAGTATATTTTTTATAAATATTCTTGAGTAAAACTTAAATATAGAAAACAACAAGGTATGGTTTAATTGTTTTTTAATATGATTTATAACATTAACAAGTATTATAGCGTTACTTGATAATACCTTTCTTTAAATTAACAAGGGCTGATATCACGACCATTATATCATCTAAAAGATATGTTTGTTTAATTGGAACAGTGGTTTGTAAAATTCTAAATTGTTTTACTCTGCCAATAATGCGTTCAACATGTATTCTTACATTTGAAAGTTGTCTTGAAGTTCCAACTTCTTGCGGACTTAACTGTTGTTTTCCTTTTAAAAATGCTGGAATGTAAAGGTTTGCTCCTTTCTCTGCAAGCTCATCTTTAATTAGGAATCCCCTATCTGCTAAATTGCAATCTCCAAAACTTATATATTTGAGAAAGCTCGATTGATTTGTTAGCTCTTTGTCTGAAACTCTGCCTCCCCAACCACCAGACAAAAAAGTAATTGCACCTGTTGGACTGATTCCTATTAAATATTTAATTGTATTGTTGTGTTTTTAATTTGACCATGATTGAGCTCGAGTTGTTAGATTTGATGGTCTCTCAATAAAAATCTCATTGCAGTCAATCATACACACACAGTCTCTAAATTTCTTTTTAAAACACTCTGGCAGGTTACTTCTTATTACACATTTATTAGGCCATTTTATTAACGGTTGTAAGCAAGTTGCTAGGTTTGGCAGCCAATTTTTCAAAACTCTGGATATTACACTTTCACAGGCACTAAAACGAAAAGCAATATCTTTATTTAGGAGCCCAAGTCGCAACTTCATAAGTATTATTAACAAATGGTTTTCTTTTGATAAACAAGATGAACAAAGTTTTACATCATCTGTCCTTGTCAATAAAGAAAGAATCCATAGAAATGTTGCCATATTTGGTAGCCCTGTAAAAAAAATTAAATGAGCATTGTTTTCTTTAAAATTTTCAATACTGAAAGATGAATCCTTTTTTTAAGTTTTTCATTTTCTTGTCGCAAAAGATAAATTTCCATGTTTCTATCGCGTAATTCCATGTCTAATCTTTGATTTTCTTCTTTCAATAATTCTTCTATGCTCAAATCACATTGGATACCTACACTTTTAAACAATACAGATTGTTCTTCAGTATTATTTTCAGAAAACTCTTAATTTTCAAAAAATACAGAGCACTTTTCATTTTCAGCATTTTCTATTTGTTCAGTAACAATATTATTTCCAAAAAATGATTCTTGTTTCTTTTCTCGTAATCGGTATCTTTAATATCGCTCTAATCGTCTATGATTTAAACTGTTGGATTTGTACATAAAAACCGAAGGAACATAATCTGGGTGACTAGGTTCATCAGACCGTTTACCTATAAATAGTATAAAATGAAGATAATTTTGTTGCAAAATATAGGTTCAAGAAATAATAATTACAAACAATTAAATAAAGAGGAACTAGTAATCACTCTTACTACTGTTATTTGTATAATTAATTTTGTATTAATACTGTATGCAGTATTTTTATCACTGTACTCATATTTTATAGATTTAAGTGTAAATTATGTTGATTAAAAAGCAAACAAATCAGAACTAAAAAAAGACCTAAAACAAAGTGTTTGCTGCATACACGAGCATTTTTTATCATTTTATCAGGCCAGTTTTTGCGATGAAGAGCATTCAATCAAAGCTGTCGTCTTTTAACCTCATTTGGTGAATGACCACTTGGAATGCCATAAAAACGGAACAAACTTTCATTACTTCTTCTATTTACACATCCTACTACACAGCAACTATCAGGCATTTCTTTTTCTATAACTTTTTTTAGTTATTTGATTAAATGTGAAAAATACTTATTATTCTTCTTCTCCTTCTTCTTATATATATATATATTATATATATATATATATATATATATATATATATATATATATATATATATATATATATATATATATATATATATATATATATATATATATATATATATATTAGTATTAGTTATATATAATAACAACACTGTTCAATGTTCTTAAAGAACTGAGTAATATATTAGAGAAAAAAAAAACTTTTTTAAGTTGAGGTTTTACTGACAGTTTCTTCTTTAGCAAAATTATCATGAAGCCCATCTTTAGCAGGATCATCAAGAAGGATAGTTTTTTTGATGATCCTGCTGAAAGAGGAACTAACAGTAGAAAATCAAATTAGATAAGTGTTTTCTTTACTAATTTATTCATATATATACAATATATGTGCATATATATATACAATATATTTGCATATATATACAAGATAATTGAAAATATATGCAAATATATATATATATATATATTTATATATATATATATATATATATATATATATATATATATATATATATATATATATATATATACAAATATATATACTAAAATATAATATATATATATACATATATATATATATATATATATATATATATATATATATATATATATATATATATATATATATATATATATATATATATATATATATATATATATATATATATATATATATATATATATTAGCATTAGTTATATATAATAAAAAGACTGTTCAATGTTCTTAAAGAACAGAGTAATATATTAGTGAAAAAAAAAACTTTTTTAAGTTGAGGTTTGTGTTGATTGAAAACTTTGTTGATTGAAACTTTGCATGGATTAGACATTCCTCTTTTTTTTAAGATTATATTATACATTTATAAATTAAAAGAAAGTTGTTTTTTTATTGGAAAAGTACTTATTTGTGAACAGTTTTCTAAGCATTTGCATGCATATTCTGTTAAAGAAGATAGAGAACTGTCTGTATTTTAACCATGTAACTTTATTGACCCTCAGTTACTAAATTCATATTATTTAGCTGACAAAAAAAATGTATATCTCTTTAAAATATAAATGTTTCTAGTTAAGTAGCTGTTTTATATGAAAAATTATTAAATATCTTTGTTTGTTTTTTGAAATGATTTTCATGTTTTTAATTATTATTTAGTTTTTACTCAACTTATATTGTTTTTTTAATTATTACCAAATGGGATTATAAAATACAGTTTGATTTTCTAATAAACTTGATTTTAATAGCTGCTAATATTGACGGAGAAACCCTAGAAGGATTTACAGGATCAATGGTAGGCAAAGTATGCAAAGATGATTTTAGACAGACTAAGAGTAAATCTTTTGAAAGCAATAAATAAATTAAAAGAGTCATGGTATTTTAATTTAAGCAAAGTAAATTCTTAATGTATGATTTAATCAAAAATAATCAATTTAATCAAAATACCTTCTTTGTGCTATCATATCTGCACATTGACAATGTGCAGATATGATAGCACAAGGAAGGGTTTTCGATTAAATTAAATATTGTGATACAATTGTACACAATATTGCATACAATGATTGTGTACAATTATTTATTAATTATACAATTTTATCCAATTAATAGTACATCAGATTTTATTGTAATTTCTGGTGTAAACAAACAAAGTGATGCCAGAGATGTTGTTGTCGCAGTCAATAATGACAAGCCATCATTTTTTGAGAACTGGTCTATCAGGTATCCTCTGCCATTATTTCTAAGACAAGTTCAAGATGCATTAAACAAAGAGGATAATACAATAATTTGTGCTGCACACACATGTCTACGTACACAATTGATTCAGTCATTATTTGAGGATATTGCCTCAAAATACACATGGTGAGAAAATTATGTTATAAATATTACTGTTTCATTTCTTGAGAAATATTTGCATTTACTATTGTTGGTAAAGTTTGACTTTTGTGTAGTTTGTTGTTCTGATAATTTTATTACAATATTTGGCAGTCTTAAATTGCTTATAATTTTGTTTCATTATAATATTTTTTGTTTGCTTATAATATTTAAGTACCCAAACAGCATGCAATATTTAGAAGTAATCAGTGCTTTATGCGCCAAATTTAGTTACTTAAGTGATTACAGTATGCCAGGTTGCAAAAAAAATGGTTTGCCTAATGTAAGTTTCTTGAATTGTTAAAGATTATAAAAAATTTTATTCTAAATTGAGTTAAACAATTGGTTTATTTTTAGATACAGCTAAGTGATCTGAAAAAATTTAATAATAGTAGTAGGTGTTCTTATTAGTAATTATTAATAGTGTTGTTACATAGTTTTGTCAAAATTAAGTTTGTTTTATTGTAATTTTATTGTACACTATTATTTTGCAGTAACATTTTAATCGCATTTAGTTGATACTGCTAGAAAGTTTAAAAAATATTTTTTTTTTTTAAATAAAAAATAAAGAAAAAATGCCATTGATTAACAATGAAGATGTACTTTTGATTAACAATGAAGATGTACTTTCGATTAACAATGAAGATGTACTTTTGATTAACAATGAAGATGTACTTTTGATTAACAATGAAAATGTACTTTTGATTAACAATTAAGATTTTGGCAAAGAAAAATTTTGGCAAAAATATGGAAAAAAATACAAATGTGTTGAAGTCAGCAAAAATTAGTTGAAGAATTTGAAAAAACACCAAATTCGAATAACAATATTAATTTATTTGCATATATTTTACTTTTTTTCATAGAATTTTTTTTTTGATTTTATAGAATATTTATTTAGAATTTATTTGCTCCATGTATTTTGTTTCTTTCCTATTCAAAATTGCTGTAAAAAAAATTGACACTCAAATTAAACAAAAATTAAATTAAGTTTAAAAGCAACTAAAATTGTATATTTTAGTGTAAAGCATTACGGCGTGAATGTGTTGAAAGGCTAACCAATTTTTACTGTAAATAAAATGAATAAGTAAAAATTTTAAAGTTTAAATTTTTAAATTGCAATTTTTAAGTACCTTATTTTGTATTATTTTTTATGAAACATAAACATTTGTATTATGCCCCCTATTTACCTCCAAGTTGCATGCAGTGAATGAGATTGTTTTAAAAAAAAGACACTTTTAACTAACTGCAACCTATTGTATTGTTTGTTTTTAATTTCAAGATACCCACAAATTTTTATTTTATTTTTCTGTGGAAAAATAAAATAACCATGATTTTTGTTTATTTGTATGTTATTTTTTATTTATTTTTGTTTTAAATAAAAATGTAATTCCTTGTATAATAGATTATGTAATTAATAATGTAATAAATAATTGTCTTTTATTTTATTTGCTTGATTGTTGTTTAATCTCAATAGTATTTTCCACTGATGGAGGGTAAATTAGTAGATGAGGTTAGTACAATGCTTTTATTCGATAAAATGCTGCAGGAGTCTTCAAAAATGCATCCAAAATATGAAGTAATGTTAGATAGACTAAAAAGAACTACCATGCATAGAAAAAAAGATATACAAATAAAGCCTACCAGCCACATAATGGCAGCATATCATTGGATGAGTCTACCAAAACTGGTATGTTTACTTTACTTTTGCTGTAACTATATAATATATATATATAACTGTAACGATAATACTTAACTCTGTTACATTGTTTAATTCTTGCAAGGGATGCCCTTTTATTAAAAATGGTTTCAAATTTTGAAAATAAAGTTTTCTTTAATTTAGAAGATAAAGTTATTGAACACCATCAAAGCTAAATAAGTCTAGAACCATGAACTAAAATCTAGTCGCATATAAAAAAATTTTTTCAAAGAAATTTTGCCTGGTGAGCATTTTGACAACGTCCCAAAACCCTGCCCCCAAGCAGCAGCGCCCGGTGCAGCTTCCCTCCTAGAGATGGCCCTGACTGCATTAATAATAACTAATACTTTTAATCTTTATATTTGTAGGTTGTTTTTAAAATTATAGTATGTTTAAACTTTTTTTTTTAAAGTTATTGCTTGTTGAATGTCTATCTTCAAATACTGTTATAGTTTTTACAAACTATAGATTTTGGCTGAAGTTAAGATTTTATTCAACAAAGATTTAGATAGAGAGCTCCGTGTATCTTTAGCACGCATTGCGAGTAAGGTATAAGATATTGTTAGCAAGAAGAAAGATCAGTTGCTTTCAAGCATTCTTACTACAATATAAGGCTAGCAAGATAAAGTAAAAAAGAAAGGTTTTGTTTTATTTGAATTTGAAATTATAATTTTTTTTACTAAATCTAATATAAATACCCAAATTATGCATTGTAAACATTCATATATTAAAACTTCAATAATTTAATGATCTTAAATTTAATGATTTAAACATCTTGTGACCATCTTATGTGTGCGTTAAAGTAGTATAAAAACTGTTTATATAAATAACAAAAAAATGTCGTTTTTTTACATGTTACATAATTAAAATAATTACTTTAAGTAATTAAAAACTCTATGTAAATTAGAAGGTATCTTTTTAACAATTCGATGGCTCTGCGCTAAATTTGTCTGCAATCTCCGCGAAAAACATTTTTGGTCTATCTGAACTCTCTGCAAAAAACATTTTTGGTCAATCTGCAGTTTGCGCAAGCATTATTTTTTAACTATTTGCGTTTTTCGGGTGTATAAACTTTAGATCATAGACATATTAAATTTATCTGCAACTTTTCTGACTAATAACCATTAATTTCACTTGATTGATAGAAAATAAATTACGTCGCTGTTAAACTGACATAATATTTGTGTTGTTATATATTTTATGTTCTCCAATTTATTACTTTTTGACAATATTAATAAATGAAAGTGTAAATATATATATTTATATATACATATATAACTTAGTTATAGTATATTTAGTTATTACTTTCTTTTTACTTCTTCTTAGCATACTCTTTCGTAATTTCCTATTTGTTTCTTGTGTGACTTGTTAATATTATAATAGATTTTGTTGTACTTTTTAATTAAATTATTATTAGTTTGTACTCAGATAATAAAATTTGTATTGATTTTTTTAAATCACATATATAGGCATTTAAACAAATTCGAAAAAATAACTTTTAACTGAAGATGACTAGTGATAGTCGAAACATGTATTGTTTTGTATTCATAAAACGGTTTTACTAATTAAAAAGTATTTAATAAAATATCTGACTCTCTCTTTCTTAAGGAAATCCCAGATCTATGTTTGACAGGGCTCACAGCCTCTTTATTATCTAGATCACCTTGCAAATGATCTTGTTACATAAAGGCAGAGATAAAAGTACTTTGCAAAAAGCATGTAACAGGTGGTATAATAAAGCTGAGGTTTAGAAATCCTGATATACAAGAGTTTTTGGAAAAACAACACTTCATTCAAGTTCTGCATGTGTATATTATAATCAATATTAAATACTAATTTTAATAAACATTCACGTAAAATCTGCAAACAGTTAAAAATAAAAGCAATTAAAAGTAAAAGTGTTAAAAAATAAATTCATTAACACGCTTTTAAAAAAAGTTAAACTCCTTAAAAAAAGTACTGAAGTATTAAATATTAGAAATGTACATAACAAAAGAAATTTAATAGTGAGTTTTAATGAGTTTTTTACACAAACAGTATTGTCAATTTATCAAACTGAAGTTGGATGTTTATTGTATATTTTTGCATCTATAAATAATTCCTTTTCTAATTTAACTTTTGGGACCTTTATCAAACTAGGTTTCTAGTGTTAACATTATGCAAATTTATAATAAAGTACTTATTAAAATTAGAAAAAGTCAATTTTTCAATGCATTGTCTAGTTATTAAGTAAGAACTTGAAGTTATTTTGTGTTACAATAGATGTTTGATGTTTTGCGCAAAAAAGCAGTCCACCTAGTTTTTGAAAGGTTTCTTAATTGAAGAGTAATTTTCTATCTCAGATAATTTACATTTTAAATGAGCATACCTTTTTGTACTAGATGAAAAAAATATATATAAATGCTCAAGAATCAAAAATATATCCGCAATTAATGCACTTGCAAAGCTGTGTTCCAAAAAAGTATTAACTTGGTGTGCACGACAGGGAATAAAGCAAATTACATGACCAACAAGGTCAGAAAATTTTTGCTGCGTCCCGTTGATTTTTCCAGACATACTGCTTTCAAAGTCGTACGACTGAATAGCAATATTTTTGCAGGACAGACTATTTTTTTCTATTCCTTCTTTAATCTTTTCAGCAATTCCAAGTCCAGTTTTATCCAAAGCTTCACATACTGCTATTAGTCTTTCAGAAACTTCGCCTGAAGAGTCTACGTCTGACAATTGATCTTGATGCGAAACATCGGGCGTTGTATCCGCCATCACAAAAAAAATTCAGATTTTTTTACTTGCTCTATAATTGTTCTCTTGGTTTTATTTGCTAATAAGTCAATGAATTCATTTTGAGAATCATTGGAAAGATAAGCAAAATTTATTTTTTCTAAACTTTTTATCATTAATCCAGGTTTTCAGGTTTGGATTATGTCGAGATAATAATAAAACTATTTGATTAAAATTACTATTTTCTTCATCAGCATCTCCGCGCAATGCAAGACCTTGGCGTGCTTGAGTACGAGTAATATCTAATAATATAGTAATCACTTCTTTATGAAACAATTTTTTATGTTCTATTTCAATTGCTTCTTTTCTGTTTACCTAGTTGAGAATACAGTCAATATGGTTAGAGGAAGTCAAAAAATTTCAAAAATCAATAAGTGCTGAGTTATGTGATTTTGAAGAATAGTGTTGTTTAAGTTTACCCTGTTTTTTTTTTACCTCCACTTTTAATTTGATGCCAACTTCGAACACCATTTTGAACCCATGCCAAATCGAAAAAAATTCTATCTGGTTCATTGGGAAATAGAGAACAAATAAAATAAAATGCTACGTCGTTTTGAATGCTATATTCTAAATGCGGAAATTCATTGAACCATAGTGAAGTAAACTGACACTGTTTTTCAGATGAAATATCAACGTTTTTTGGATGTTTAGCCAATTTAGGTTGGTAAGGTCCATGACTTAAAAGATACTTTCTTTGAGCTGAGGATTTTACAATTTCTCTCTTTCCAGGATCATGTTTAGGTAGACTATTGGAAATATTTCCAGATTCAATTGCATCATTAGCTAATAAATTATTCAAAACTTTTTCTGTTGTCAACAAGTATTGTGTAGATTCATTTTTAATTAAACTTATAGTATGCGAAGTTTCTACTAAAAATGATATTGGGTTTGGTTCAGAATCTGTTTTAAGTTTGTTAAAAGTTGACTACATTCCGTAAAGTTAGAAACAAGTTTTTCAAGCATGCCAGCACAAACCACCCAATCAAAAACATTAGTTTTATCAACACATTCACTATCCGCTAAAACAAAAGATAATCATTAAAAAAAAATTTTATTAAATAAACAATCCTGATTTAATTAATAAGCAAAAAGATTTAACTTTGTCGTAATCTATAAAAAAAATTAAATCTGTTTTATTTTTATAGATGAGCAATAAATAAAACAAATCAAGTACAAAGAAACAAAAAAAGTTATACCTTTTTCTGAACGTTCAAAACTAAATCCAGTGCAATTTACAAGTTCTATTTCCTTATTTTGTTTAAAAACAAACAAACATATAGCTAAATATCTTGGTTGAAAAAAAATTTTGACAAATATAAATATAAATTTATGTCTCTTACCTTTTATCTGATGCTCATCAAAAGACTTAGCACATTTTTCAAGCTCGGCTAGGTTACTTTTTTGATCACCTGTTAAAAAATGTTTAATATTTTAAAGCAAAGTGTTTATAATTTAACGACCAATTCAATTTCTAAATAGATAGAGGGTAGGGTAATAGAGTGTCAGCAATTAGTTTAAGGGTTGTCACTAATGTCATTTAGCACCAACCTCTACATTTTTAAGGCTTTAAAATTTTAAAAATAAATGTATTTACGAACTATTAACTATAAAGAAATGGTAGCAATTTAAAAAAGAAATAACTATTATATTTGTAATTATTACAAAATGTTTTTATTTTAGGATTACAAAGAAGGCTGCGTTTTTTTTCAGAAGGAAAGAATTCCATCAAGTGGCAAACTCACTTGGTTTAATACATCACTTACCAGTAGTATTTATATAACATGAAGCTGTCGATTGCATGGCTGTACTTTCTAACGATTGGGAAGAGCATTTTTCATTTTCCTAAACAATAGAGAGAAATTCATATATGATAAAAAAAGTTTCATTCAGTTTAAAGTTGTGAAAAAAATTCAAGATGTATATATTCTTATTATCTAGCACCTTATTATCATTTAATGGTAACTCCATAATCTTATTTTTAG
This sequence comes from Hydra vulgaris, assembly GCF_022113875.1. Taxonomy (NCBI): domain Eukaryota; kingdom Metazoa; phylum Cnidaria; class Hydrozoa; order Anthoathecata; family Hydridae; genus Hydra; species Hydra vulgaris. The sequence continues at coordinate 41,685,325 of NC_061168.1, forward strand.
ATAATGATCCAACAATAAATGGATTTTCAGGAGCACCACAATGTTTTACCTTTACTCTCTTACCACGATGGACATTGATTTCGTGTTTTCTTCTTTAGTCATCGTTGAATGTACTACCACAAATTAAACATTCAAGTTTTATCCTTTTTCGCGTCTTATTTGAAATCATTGTATTTATTTATTGAAATCAAAATTTATTATTTAATTAGTTATAACTTAAATATGAAACACATAAAAATATTATTAAAACATTATTTTAATAACTTCAATAATGGTTGTTGAAAACCTAGTATTAACTATTCAATATTTACATTGAACAACAAATAAAAAATGGTGAATTATAAACACTACTCAAATAGTACTTAAGTGTTATTTTGTACTAGTTAAAAGTTGAACTTCCTTTAAGAAAATTTACCAAAAATAATGAGTTTTTAGATACCATAATTATAAATTGCCATAATGACTAGAAGATACCTCAAAACCTTATGGATTAAGATGCATAAAAATTTTGACTTCCTACTACTAAACAACTTCAAAATAATACTAAATGGTACTTTACTTAAATCAATATTCATTCTATACAGACTTCCGTATAACACCTAATGTTAAGCTTTTGAAAGTCTAGTGAAATAATCTTATATTTTTCGACACCCTCGTCTTTTCTAACCAAAACAGGTTCATAGTGTACCGGTTTTCGTAACTTTTCTAACCGGTTAACAGGTTCATAGTGAACCGGAAAGATTAGTTTATGATTAATTAACCAGATATCTGTTTTTCAAAATAATTTTAAAACAAGCTCTTTATCCTTTCTGAAACAAAACCTATACACAGCTCTTTTTCCTTTTTCTCACGATGGAAGCAAAAGAAACCTAAAAAGTAATTCTTGGAGTCTGGAAAATCCAGATCACAGTAATTTATATAATCCTCAAACATAATTGTGTATTGTTTTTATCTTTATATTGTTAATTTTTTTTTAAAAGAAGTTTCAAGTGTGTCGCCTAAACTTTAAACGATGGTCACTATTAAGTGAGTAGCGTAGAATTGAGCGCGTTTTTTTTAGGTGGAAAGAATTCATCAAGTGGCAAACTCATTTTACAATAATACACGTAAACCATTTAAGGTAGCATTGCAGAAAAACAAATAACATATTTTGAAAAAAATATGAAAGATAAGTGCAGACTGGAGCGACCAAACAATTTTGTATTTTACCCAAGAGTGTAATGTATAACAGCGCTTGATTTATTTTTTTTTTCACAAAAAAAGTCTTTAATTTATTACTTTTCTTTACTTCAAAGGAAAATGTCTATAAAAAGAAAAACCCAAAAACCTTTACCTAAAAATTTAATGTAAAATATAATGGGTTTCACGCCAATGCATATGTACATGAAATGTTTATTATTTGTTATTGCATAACCTAGTATACATTTTCAAAAAAAAAAAAAAAGTCACATTTATTTGAACATCTGGTAACCAAACATTGTTGTATATTACCCATGATCGTAATACACAATAGTGTTAAAATACAAATTTTTGCAATTTATTAATTTAACTTCCAAAATATTCAATAGCAAAGGTTTGAAGTCTATAAAAAGTTAAGTGTAAGTTTTATGCTGATTATGTTGTTTTTACATTTTCAAAAAGTAAAAAAATGTCAATATTTGAACATTTTTTTGTCAACATTCTAGTAAGCAATAAATAAACTACAACACACTACAAATTATTTTTTATAAGTTAATATAAAATAAAATAAATTTTTTTTTTTTTTCAAGACAAGTGAATAAAAATTTTTTTCAAAAAGTATCTTATATTTTCTATAAAAGAATGACGCCATGTAATAAATACCACCCGATCAACAATTTCAGAAATTTCATCACAAATTATTTTCCAAGAAATATTTCATTATTTAATAACAAACATCTATCCAAAATTTCTTCTTTACAATAAAATAATTCTATATAATATTATTAATAAACAATATCCTCATTAGTTAAATGTAAATCAGCATATTTAGTTTTTAAAGGCGTTTTACAAATAAATTGATTTTGGCTGTTTTGTTAAGAGATTACTTGGAGATTCATAACAAACTAACAAAACAAAATAACAAATTTTAAAACAGTTGAATCGCTGATACTAAAGCAGTTGAGGATCCCAAAAAAAAAATTGTTTAATTTAATAGCAAAATAAACAGTTTGGTAAAGATCAGTTAGTCAGTTTTTTCTCGTTTTTTTTATTTTATTCCATTTACAATTTTTTGATGTAAATACTTTTTCAACAACTGTTCAGATTTGTGTTTAGTAACATAATCGTTTAAATACAAAAGAAATGTGATAACATGGCAGCATCTGCAACTGCTTAAAGTGTATATATCTACTAACAATACTAATTGCTGCAAAAACATCTAAAACTTAACTGATATTGTTCTTTAACAAAAGAAATGTCATTTTCAGATGAAAAAATTATCTTCTACATTTTCAATAAATCTACTCTTTAAAAGCCATCGTTCTTTACGTAGTGGTATATTAATAACCGATTTCTAACAATCAATGCTATCAATAAATTTTTGTAAGTTATCGCGTGCTAAGTGATCAGAAGAGACAACAATAAAATAATACTCTAATTTGTCCATACTTAACGTTGTAAGATAATCTTTGGAATTAACACTTTTTTTAAATTATAACACTACAGCTTCATAGTTTTTGTTCATTTACACTGCATTTCATTTCCATTTTAAACAGTTATGCACCAAGAACGTCTTTATCAGAGAGGGCATTACAGGCAGATGTCGCATAACTTACCGCCATGTTTTGATTTGTTTGACCGCATTGGAGCCTAAGCACCTGTTTTGATAACATTTGTTATGTATGCAAAACCCACAGTATGTTTAAAGCTTTATAAGAAAAGTTGTTTGAAAGTATTACCTATATATATATATATATATATATATATATATATATATATATATATATATATATATATATATATATATATATATATATATATATATATATATATATATATATATATTATACAAAATGATAATTACCGAAAACTAATTTTGGTTTCTTTTAGTAAACCCAGACAAATATGTCCCTATTCGGTCACGTCGGAAAAGTTTATAACTTTAAACAATATATAAATAAGAGTTTTAAAAGATTCTTATTTTTTTACTTTTTTAGTAATTTGCCATCTGAATGAACTGAAAACTCCAAATTTGCCGACTGACATAGCCTAAAACTCCAACTTTGCCGACTGACTAAACAAAATTATTGATGGGGGGGGGGGTGTTACACACCCACACACACCATCCCCTCGCGCCGGCCTTGTGTAAATATATTATGTAATGTAAAAATTGATTAAAAATTGTTTAAAATATTTCTATATTTTATTTTAACTTTAAATGTATATTTAAATGTAAATTTAAAATATATTTTCAATAATTATTTACTGATATCGTTGTATATGAAAAAAAAGCGTTTATTAAAATTTTAAGTAAAATAGTTTTCTTTTATTCAAATTAATATTGTCTACCAGTAAATTCATGTATCAAAAAAATGCCTTTAAATCAACACCTTATTATAGGATAAAACTAAACAAAATAAACATAAATGATTATTAAAAAAACGATGATTAAAAATTATTGTTGCGGCACCCGATTGACTAGGGCAGTAGGAGGGGGAGAGGGAGGGGTAGGATCAAAAACATAATTCCCCCCCCCCCTAAACGTTGCCGAAAATATCCCGGTATCCCCAAATAAACTCTGGGTTCTTCACTGTATATATATATATATATATATATGTATATATATATATATATATATATATATATATATATATATATATATATATATATATATATATATATATATATATATATATATATATATATATATATATATATATATATATTAGGGTACTTGCCCTTGAGGAAATTTTTGAATTTCAATAAACAACCCCTTAAAATGTGGGACATTGGTGATAAAAATAACTGTGGAAAAAAATTAGCTTGATTGGACCACTCTTGAGCCTCCCCCAAAGCTTATTTATCAAAAAAAAAAGGTCAAAAAAACGCCAAAAACGACTATGTTTGAAGGGCTAGGGGGAGGTGATAATATAAACAATTTTAACTGATTTTTTTTTCATAATACAGGTATTGATCTATATTTTAAAATAAAAAGGGTAGTTAAGGCAGATTATGACATTTTTTTCTGTTTTATTGTGTTAAAAAGCGCAAAAAAAAGAATTATTTTGCCGCGAATTTTAAGAATGAATAAATGCTTTGTTTTACACTTTAATTTTGTTTTTTATCATTTATTTTATTTTCTTTATTATATTTGTGGGACCATAACAATTTTACCTGTTTAGATTATAATAAATAAAACAAAATACTTGTTACCCTATCGATGTTTTATTGCAGATATTAGGAAAAATTTATGAATTTGCAGTTTTCTTGAATTTACAGGTATGTTTGAACTAGTTTTTAGGTTTTATAATGAACATTAAAAAAATTAAAAAAGAGATGAAGAAATAGAGCTTAGGTCAAGAAAAAAAGTTTTTTTCTTTATTGGAGAAGGTAATCCAGCTGTATCAGGTGATATTATATAATTAATCAGGCGATTTTAAGTAATTATGTCGATTGATGGTTATATGCTCTTTATTTTGCATTCAAGCATTACTTTTTATGAATAATTTAATGCACACATGTGTACTTTATAAAAAAAGATAAAACTATGGTTTATATTAACATCTTTTTGTAAAAAAATAAGTAATTTTAAAATAAGTAATCAAGTATTGAAGTATGTATATTATTAACACAAATAATTTTTTTTTTTTATATTATTAAGGTAAACAACTTCCAACTGGAATGGAGAGACTGAAAAACTTTTAGCACATTAAATCAACATTGGAAACAAATGCGAAAAAGTTATCAATACTATATTGCATGCCTAATAAAATGAAAGAGAGTCTGTGTAAAGATGGAAAATGCAAGTGCATATTATCTTTGATTAAAACTTCTTGGAATAAAGCTGGAGTTCCAATAGTTTCTGAAAAAACCCTTAGAAAGCATCTCGGTAATCTAAAAAAAGAATACTACAGTTTAAAAAAGCATGAAAAGAGAGGATCGCCTACAGATTTAAAAAAACAAAATAACTTTATACAGAAGATAAAGAATGTGTTTTGGATTGGTACACCGAATCTGAGACATGCCATAATGATTGACAAGAAAAGATTTGATAAAGACAAAGTTGAAGATTTGAAGTTTTTAGATGATCAAGAAAGCAATAGAAGATTTTTCTCGGAACCGAGGATAAAAAATATAGTCAAATGTCTAGAGAGAGTATTCGAAAGAAAACATTCAAAAGAAAACACAGCACTCTAGAAGTTACAGCAAATTTGGATCAGGAACCAAATTTTGATGAAAATGATACAGAAATGTTGAATGATTTAGACTTTGAACCTGGAAACTGGACAAGGAGAAAAGAAAAAGAAAAACCGATTACGTGCATAATTCCAAGAGATATTTACAGTGGTAGTGTTGCTCTTGCAGCATCAATCAATGATATATTAACTGCAGTTCTCCAGAAAGTTGTCACTTCTGTTGTTCATAAGGATGGCGTGGATGTAGGTAAATTACACTGCAGCATTTCAACTGCTTCATCACAAATGAAAAAGGTAAACCTAATAATAAGTAAACAAGCCAGAAATGACATTAAAGTTGCTTTAAAAGCCTCAAAATATCCGCCTATCATTCATTTTGATGGTAAAACCTTATTTGAGTTAAAAAAAGGCTAGCGGTTCAAAAATGACAGATTAGCCGTTCTTTTAAACATTGATGGAGAGGTTTATGTTCTCGTAGTACCTTCTCTATCTTCTTCCTCAGGGGATGATCAGTATAAAGGCATAATGAATCTCCTTAAAGAATATGAAACCGAAGGATAATATTGGAGGGCTTCGCTTTGATACAACTTCCAATAATACTGGAACTAAAAAGGGTTCGCCTTTTAGAATATCAAACAATCTAGATATCTTTCCATTATTTCTTGCTTGCAGACACCACATATCAGAGCTGAAGATTGTTCACTTTTGTAATGTTGTGACACAAAGAAAGACATCTGGACCAGATAATCTTTTACTTAAAAAACTGAAAGACATATTTGAAACTCCTGATTTTCATTATGATTCAAATGATGTTACACAATTTTTTTGGGATAAAAGGAACATTCATCGAATGTACTGCAGTTGAGTCTCTTTATTTTTGAAAAGAATATATTAAAAATGAAAACACTTTAAGAGACGATAGAAAAGAACTAGCTGAGCTAATTAATGCTTATTTGTCTCCTGGTGGTGTAAAAATTAGAAAACAAGGAGCTGTCCACCATGCAAGGTTCCTTGGCAAAGCCGTTTGTTATCTAAAATTGCAATTGCTTTGTAATCAAATGATATTAATTTGTTCAAGAAGATAAACTACTTTTACAAGAAATTAATATCATCGCGGAATTCGTAGCATGCTTTTATGCAAAATGGTATTTGCAATCTGACAAAGCTATCAAAGCACCATATCTAGAAATTTTATTAATACAGAAAATGCATCTATTCAAAGATGTTTGTGCAAAACCAGACGCAATTGAAGCAGTATTGAAATCATTTTAAAAACATTCCTGGTATCTAGATTCTACAATTGTATCTCTTTCTTTGTTGGATAAAGACGTTTCTAATGAAGACTGTATATATATATATATATATATATATATATATATATATATATATATATATATATATATAATATATATATATATATATGCCTTTACCATCCTTGTAACGGAGTTTGTTAAGCTGAACAACAATGTTAGCAGCAACACAGTCTTTACCAAAAAGATTCCCTAGTGAAGTTTCTAACGCTTTAAGCGATGACTTGCAAGCACTGGTTATTGTGTCTAATGGGTGAAGATGACAGGTAAATTCATTTAACGACTTTTGCCACAAACTGTTTAACTTGAGTTTTGTTCTATCTCCTGAATAGATTCAAATTTCTCCTGTAATATCAACATATCATTCTGCAGGACTTGAATCTCTACATTTTTGTCAACAAGTTGCTTTTGTAATATTGCTGTTACAGAAGACAACTGGTTCTGGGCTGACGCTAGTTGCCTTTTGAAACAAAAATTATTTTGAAGTTGCTTTAACTTTAAGTTAGAACAATTTTTATTTAACTTATCACGCAATTGACGAATTGTTAATTTTTTTCAAGCAATAGTCTGATTAAGTTGTTTAATGGTTTTGATCGAATTTTTTCTCTCAAAGTTTTTAAATCCTTTTTATTTTTTTGGACTTTTTGTGGCAACTTAATTTACCAATATAGATAACCTCTTTTTGAGGACTTTTTTTCTTGGAGTCATATGGTCATCTCTCAACTTGGGGAACAGTAGTTGTGAATCAAGAGATGAAGTACCAGAATTTGACAAGGAATCATCACATGATTCAGCTGAGCTATTTGGTCCAATGGGGGTTAAACATTGCAAAGTGCCTACTACAGTAGGCACTGTAACAGCTGCAATATCAGGTAAAATAGTTGAGGAAATTGAATTAAAAATACTTCTGAGCAAATTTTTTTGAACTTTTTCATTTCTCTCGATATTGTTTTTTTATATTTATTGATACTGCAACCTATCAAATGCCTAATTTGATTTTTACTTGTAGGAAGACCAAATCTTTAAAAAATATTTTTTTCTGTTTTAGTAGCTGAAAATTCATTTTGAATATACAAATAAATAACACGTCCTTTTAAACATAGCTGAGTCTAACTTTCAGAAGAGGCAGTTCGCTGTAAGTGGACATGAGATAATCGAAAATTGCACTTTTGCATTTTTTTTCTGACATTTTAAAACTTGAATTGCTGCACATAAAATCAAAAAAATAAAATAATTTTTTTCACATAAAATATAACATTAAGGCTTACATTAACATGTCAAAGATTATTACATCAAAGTTTCAACGATAAAAGTTGTTCTTTTCTTTATCTTATGAAATTTGTAATTTTTTCTAAAAACTTTTTAAAAAAGTTTTTTAAAAATATAATCTTTTTGATAAATGTTATAAAGATTAGGTTCGTTATACTAAAACTGCCCATAATTAATTTTAAACAAACAAAAAACATACAGTTGACTATTTAACTTGTATTTTATTGACAAACAGTAAGCAATAGATTAAAATGATTACCAATAGATTAACAAAAACCAAATCACTCTTATTTCTCATAAGTTAACAAAGATTTTTCTTGTAACACAGTCAAAGTAAATAAGTTTTTTAAACCAACCAAATTTAAAGAAATTATCCCGTGATAAGCAAAAGTTTTAATAATAAAACAAAGATTAAAATGCGAGAAATCCTTAATTTGATTACAATACCAGGTATGCTTGATGATTCTTGAAAACAACAAGCGCTTAACAGATTTACTTCAAATTTTGAACATCAGCTGATAAATAAATTATCTAAAGGACGCTTTAATTTCAAGATGGACCTGCCATAACTTACAGAGCTGTAGCTCTTTAAAAACAATGAAGATTTACATTGTAAAATAAAGAACTTTTTTATTTTTGACAGTAAAAATAAAATACAAAAATACATAGCTTAACCTTTTTACTAAACAACTTACAATTTTTATTTAATTTGGTTCATAAATAGCGGCGCAATATAATTTGGCGTAAATAGTGTTTTCGCAAAATGAAAAAAATAGGTCACAGATCACTTCAACAACCCATGGAAAGATGATGAGTGATTGAATTTATATCATACAGGTACGTGCGAATACCTGTAATTTGCCGTAAAAAAAGTAAGTAAAAAATGCTGATAAACCAATAACACATATAAGTACAAAGCAACGGATCTGTTTTTTACTTACTTTTTTAACGGCAAATTACGGATATTCGCACGTACCTATATAATATAAATTTAATCACTCATCATCTTTCCATGGGCTGTTGAAGTGATCTACGGTAGAAACAATACGTAGTGAATGCTATCCGCAAACCAAACAGTTATAGTCCTGTTGAGATAAATCAGATCCGCTGCTTTATACATATACATATCAGCATTATTTACATCACAATCAAAATAATGATTTTGCTCCCAAAAGCGCAAGCTGTTTGAAAAAACTTATTCAAGCAGCTTAGGGGAAATTAGAGTTTCGTATTTGCAATAATTTGTTACTTTATATGTTTGCATTGCATCACGTTTTAAAAAACCAAAACTGCCTGTCACTGATGCATAAAAACTGAGGAATACACTTATGTTTAATTGTTTTGAATAGTCAGAGCGAAAAAAACAGTTAATTTAAATAATATATTTTAAAACCATACTCAATAAAATTAATTTAAAACAATAGTAGGGTAAGAAAGTTGATACTTAAAAAATGCAAAAAAACGTTTTGAAACACATGTCAAGTTCGCGAGTATATAACCGCATAAAACAACGTTTAAATTAATATTTAAAGTTTTTTTAATTATATATTTCCTCTAATAAACATATTTTCACTACTATGACACATTTTCAGAATACAATGCCGATAGTGTTTTTTTGTATTTTGGCACACTCAGTCCCACTGTGCGCTAGAGAAAAACAAAGTTTTGTACTTGCAATAATGACAATTGAATTTGAAGTAATAGCAAATGACATTATGCGTTTGCTTTGAAGCACATTTTATAGTATGCTACGTTGCCAATAACGATTCTTAAATTTATATAGAAGTTGTTGATATTTGTAAACAATTTGATATGCATTCAAATGGTAGTCAGATTTTAAATACCTTTAAAATTTGCTCGTATAAACTTAAACTTTTTTTTTTAATTGACATTGTTTTGGTTTCAATGCCCTCCCCCCCCCCCCCGTTGTCAACTCTCTTTAAATTTTTCAGTACCCCCGTCCCCCTTATATTTACTGATGTCATTTACAGATAGCACCTCTATTGCAAGCATTATACGTCAGAGTTTAACAGACTTAATATTGGTTTTCATTTTTTTGAGTAGTTTTTTTTCTTCCTTTTTACAATTAGAAATGAGACTATAAATATTTTTTTATACTTTAGGCAAAATGTTTCAACATGTATATTTCTATCAGTATATCATTTATTTGTGTTAATGTTGCAATAGTTTGAAAAATTTGCAACGGTTTTTTATTTTTTTTTTTTTTTAGATTTTTTAGTTGCTTCCAGAGGTCCTTATGGTCTTATCCGCGGGTGAGCATTTAACTAGAGGTTCCGTACAAATGTCGCTCATTGGGCTTGAGCTGGCTTCGAACGTCGGACCTCTGGGTTCTGAGCCAGAACTATAACCACTGCGTCACGGCTGCTCGTTTTCAAAACGCTATACTCTTGCTAGAAAGATTAGAGGACTGCTATTAAGTATATTAACTATGAGTTGTTGAGATATTAACAAATCGCATGAACTCTGTGAAGGACTTTCATTTTTTCTTTTTCGTGCGTGATTCTTAAAACATTTTTTTAACATTATATTAATACAGATAAAATACTTTATAGATGAGAATTAAAGTTTTAATCATAGATAAGGCCAATAAATAAGGCCTTGCCATGCCCTTGTTTTTTTTTTTGCCTCGGCCTAGGTCTTGTAGCTTGCCCTTAATCTTGCTTTATTTGGCCTTGTCAACAACTATGGTTTATTAATTCTTTTTTTTCTTTTGTTAAAATTTCTTTGTAAGAAAATATTTTATGATTTGAAACTTCGTCATTGCTGCTTTGTCGGAGCACCAAATGTCTCTAAGGTAGATCATACTAAAAGTAATTCTGCATTCAAAGAGAAAGTATTTTAGTTTATTTAAAGTTAACGCAAATTTTTAAGTTTAGGTGTATTACAGTTAAAACAATTGTTTTTAAAGTTCAGATTTTATATTATGCATAATCAAATTATTTTTTGTTTATAAAACTTTTATTTTCATAATGATCGTGGCTCTATGGTTAAAACACAATGAAAAATCAAAACAAAAATTATGTTTTCTTATTCGAAATTTAATATAGATTCAGAAAATATACATCTTTATATACATTCAAATCCAATATTATGAGTAATTCCCATTTTTTAAAGGTCGTCTTTTTAGCTTCTATTGCAACGCCCTTAGCAACGGTTATTTCTTGTTTTATTGGTAATTATGGTTCGTGTAAAATAGACAGCAACTGTCAATGTGTCAAAAAGGGACATATTAATGAAGAAAAAGATATTGAAGATAAATAAATAAATATTTTTCAACACAAAGGGACATATTAATGAAGAAAAAGATATTGAAGGTAAATAAAATAAGAAAGACTCTCCACGAAAATATATTACTTTATATGTTTGCATTTTTATATGTTTATATTATATGTTATTTAAATGCGTTTTATACGGAATTGCTTTTTTTGATATTACACAAAACCTAAAATGGGTTTATTTAAAAAGTATAAAAGCAATCAACTTGAAATTTTCAGGGAGTGCTCCTTAACAGTTACTCAAGAGACTATAGCTGAATTACACAAAACTGTTATTTCAAGTTTGGAAAAATTGTGTTACGTTAAAAATTGGCTTTTACTTTGCTTCCAATGCTTTTGTCCGCCATTTATGATATACAAATTTCTATAAAAAATATCTGTTACAGTCCCTTTGTGTTGAAAACATGAAAATATTCGGAAAGTTCATTGGATTTATAATTTAGGAGTTATAAAGTGTGTTTATACTTTACTTGTTTGCTAACTCAGCATAACAAAGAAATTTTCATAATTTTTTTAAGGGTATTTGTTACAAAAAAGTATTCTTTTTTTAAAAAGTTTTTTGGAAACATTTATCATAAAAATCGAGAAGTTATTTTTTTAAGCATAGAGTCAAAAGCTGTACATTGTGTAAGGTCGTTAGGTTAGTAAAAAAAAATGTTTAAATTATTCTGAACAAAACCTTTTACAAAAAAATCTAAAAGCATTAAAAAATATATATTTCAACTTAAAGTATTTGTTTTAAATATTTATTAACATTTTTATGTAAAACGTTTTGACCGATAAGTAAAATTTAAAGCCATTTTAAAATTAAGTAAAATCGTCAGATGAAATATGAAATTTCGAACTAAAAATCTTCGAAGAAAAATTCCATTAAACCATCGAATTTTTTTATTTTGTTGACGACGAATATCTCTTAAAGAAACAATGGCGAAAACCTTGAAAAGTTATTTTTTTATAAACATAAAATTGTGTAAAAAGTGTATAAAAAGAGCAAATCTAATAAAAAAAACAATTTTATTTTTTTATTATAAAAGTAAGCTTTTTCAAAATTGAATCAACTCAAAAACTAAATATCTTAAACATAGTACAATATTATTTAAATAGAAATAGATAACAAATTAAAAAAAAAATTAACATTGTTATTTTAATTTGCATATTTAGAGAAAATTCTTAAACATAATAAAACATAAAAATATAAATAAAATATTTAACAAATATTTATTAACAAAACTATTTAAAAATATATATATTAATAACTAAATAATTTAAAAACTGAAAATATAGTAATACTAAAAAAAAAAAAAAAAACAATTAATAATGTACCGCAATTTATAATTATACAATTATTAATAATATTAATAATAAAAATAAATATTAATTATAATAATGAAAAAAATATATGAAAATTTATATACCATAATAACAATTATATTTAATAATTTATATTATAATTATAATTATTATTAGATTTAAAAACGAATTATTTATATGATATTTTAATAATAAAAAACTAAACTTTTAAATACTAAATTGTAGTAAAATTAATTTATATATTTAATTGTTATAAAATAATACATTATATAATTCATTAGTTATTTGTAATTATTGTTTTTATTTAATATATTTACAGGGTTATTCATTCTTATATGCGCGTCTATTCATTTTTATATGCGTGTTTATATTTATTCCTATATGCGCCTTTATTCATTCTTATATGCGTGTTTATTCATTCTTATATGCGCGTTTATATTCGAGTCAGCCAACCATAAAATCTCTTATATATTTTTATATAAACAATAAATTGGCTTTTATGTTTTTATATAGATATATTTTAATTATATATATTAGGTTGTTGCTATTACAATTTGTTTAAAAAATGGTTGCCGAGCAAGGATGCGGAGTCCCAAAATGGACTCCGGACTTGAAAGTCACAAAAAAATTACTTCATTCTAGTTTTTGGTAATCCAAGAGCTTTAAAAATATAAATAAATTATGGACTACTAATAGGAAAAAAATTAGTACTCTTAGGTTAGAGGAACAATCATTTTTTGAACATGGAGTCCTTAGGTATAACGGCGGCAAGTTCCATGTCATTAAATCTCATGAATTTTTTTCTTACAACAGATCATAAGTCGACAAACATGTTTAGAGCTTCTGGACACTACAGACTTGGAAAAAGTAGAGATATAAAGCCGGAGTCCTTTTGGGACTCCGCATCCTTGTTGCCGAGTCAGCGCTGAATTTATTTAATAATTACAAATAATAAAATTTAAATCTAGATAAATGAATATTGACATAAATAATAATTTAATCAATCAATAAATTTAATCATAAAATTAAACAAAGACCTATTTCTAAATTAAATATTATATTATAAATAAGTATTTTAACCTCATTTACCAGGAAATACTAAAAAATTTGTTTTGAAAAAATAAATTGTTTTTTCAAAACAAATTGCTTAAATGATTTTTTTGTGTGTTAAAATTGCCTTTTTACAATTGCCTTAGTAAAACGCACATAAAAATGAGTAAATTTTATTAAAAATTCGAATTGCTTTTTTAAAACGCATATAAAAATGAATAAAGGCGCATATAAGAATGATCAAAGACGCATATAAGAATGCATAACCCTGTAAGTTATTAAATATTTTATCGTGTTGTAAAGTGTTTTAATTCATCGAGGTTACGAAAATATTCTCCACGGTACTCGATCATAATCCACTTGACATTCGAACAACGAATCCATTCATAAATTTCTTTAATAAAATCAATGTCGTCGTGAAGTTGAAGATCTAATTCTTCACAAAGATTAATCCACGGAAGAAAGTTCTTCAAAATCTTTTTTTGTTATTAAATAACGTGAGAACCATATCCTCAACTTTTCAATCTTATCTTTTGGTTTCCATCCTTCGAATTTAATTGGACGATAAAAGACGACTTCGCGAACATTAGTTGAAATTGAATTTTTCTCTTCATCACTTAAAATATTTTTATCAACACGTAACGACGTTAATTTTTTTCTAGATTTTACGTAATGATTAATGAAATAATTTTTGCAAGAAGTTTCGTAAGAAGTTTTTTGATCGTCAATCGAAATCCACCACCACTCTCGTTTTTCAGCAATTGGTTTTATTTTATCAGTAAACGATGATTGACTTTCATAAAAACATTCAATGAATAAATAATGGTAATCTTTATAGTCGTTACTTTTACTTAGACGATCTAAAGTAAAATTAAATATTAATTATAAAAATAAACAAATAATTAAAATAATAATCAAAATTATAACATTAAATACATTATAATATTCTACATATTCATATATATAGTTTTTATTACTGTTCACACACACAAAAAGATTCATAATAATGAGTTATTTACACATTATAGTCATCATAATTTTATCAGTAAAGCATAGCTACAAAATGTTATATATAAAAACAAGCAACAAACATAAGATAAATCGAATAAATTTAAAATTTACAATAAAATCACATCAAATGACATTTTGTTTTAAAAAGTAAAAAATAAATTCATGTAACAATCATTTGAACGCAAACAAGAAAATAATTCACAACTGTTTCATTTAAACAATATTTTTCTGAAACTTTTTGCAAAAGAAACACAAGTTTTTGCCAAAATATTAAACTAAGATTTACAATAAAAATAGTAGTATATTGTACAAATATTGTAAACAATATTTGTACAATATACTAACGAAATTAATCGGAACAAAAGTAAATCGATAAAAATAGTCAGTTGAAAATGCAACTGAATAATAGCTCAGTATGTTTTAAAATTAGTATGACATAGGTACATATATACCTTTATCATACTGAACTAGTTTTTTTGCATACTAGAGCATGCCAAACATTTTTTAAAGTTAAAAATTTGTAAAAACAATGTTTTCTACGCGACGAAAATATATTTTTTGCAGCGTAGAGTTTTTGTGACGTAGGTGATATCTTAACTTTGACTTCATAAAAGAAGAATATTTTTTAAGGTTTATAAATGTTATTTTTTTAAAATTATTTGTCAACATATTTATTTAATTTTCTACATCTAATTTCGATTTACCTTTTCATAGAAAGAAAACTTACTCTTTTATACTCAATTAGCGTATTTCCAAAAGGAAATTCATATTATATTTTCATACGTTCAAAAACAAAACAAAACAAAAAATATTAAAGATTACAAAACTTCAATTTTCTGATCGCCATTTTTTTAAGTTGCAATATTTTTGTAAAAATTTTTTTATTTAAATGGAGATGAAATATTCGTTCTTATAAAAAATTCCACCGATTTCATAGTAATTTAAAAGTCTTTCCAATAACATATAACGGTTAAATATTTAAAAAGTTTGAAAATTATAAACACGTATATGTTTACTATGTTATATTAAAAAGAATAAGCTTAGGGATAGAAATCAAATTACATTAAATATAAAGGTTTACATATTTTAGCACTTTAATTTTGTATATTTATAATATAATTTAACTAATATAAAAACAACAAAAAAATACTTATCATCAGTTCTATACAAAAGATAGTTGTCGTCAGTTATTGTTTTGTAACAATATAACTTCTTCAATAAAAACAAATATATGAATATAAAACTGAAGAATACTTACAAAATTTAAGAAGTTTTGTTACCAGTGTGAATTTTAATTAACGATGGTAACACAATGATTACGTTAAACTTTTTTAAAACTTAAAACTCGATGATCGAACTTTAAAAAAATCTTTTCACAAATTCGAACAAAATAGTTTGAATCAACTGTTCAGTTTTATAGAATGATATCGTAACTATCGCAACCGTTCATATAAAATAAAAGTATTGTGAACTCACAAAAACGTTTAGATCACGTTAAAAGCTTGATAATACGTCGAATAATAAATTATACATTTCCGTTAAAGGAAATAAACTACTAATTCTATTAAGTTTAATGTGAAATTAATAAAACCAAAAAAAAAAGGTAAGAAAAAAAATTTAATCACTGTTATTTTTTCTGACGTTATAAACGTAATATCTGACGTTATAAACTTAGGATATTTTTAATAAAACGTAATAACAAACTTAATGGGAAAGTCACAAAAAATAAGTGAAACGCGTTTTTTTTAACAGAATATACAGTTTGTAAATTAATATTAGTTACTTTCGTAATACCTATAAATAAACAAAATGAACTGAATAAAAACTATATATTATAAATAATTTCATAAAAAAATTTCTTATAATAAAAATATAACTATACAAATAAACGATATATATATTTATATAAAAATTTGTATTTATCGTTTTCTTGATTTTTTTTATTTATATCAGTTTAAACCATATCTTTCACGATTTTAACAAAAAAACTTTTTTTTAGCATAAAAAGTATAAAAATTCACTAACACTATAATGTAATAATATTTTTTATAAAATTTTTTACATTCAAAAAAATATTAAAAAATAAAAAAATGGATCTATCTTTCATCGTTTGATGGAGAATATACCACAAGAGCAGATGCACCATCTTCTTTTTTTTTTAAACATCCTTCTCTGTCGTAATGTACTTTCTTGTTTTATTCATCTTAACTTTTTGTTTTGATAACATTCATTCAAACAATAAATCAATAGTCATCTAGTAAGTAAAGATACAGCTTTCTAAAGTATGTTTTTGTCTTGCATCCTTCATAAATTTAAGTTGGATGAGAACTTATATCCAAACTAAATTCATGGTCCACAAACTGCTTCACTAATTGAATTAATGAACTAATCTTATCCAATTAAAAAAATTTTTTTTGTCTTAATTGTCAAATTTATTGAAAATAATTTGTATGAACTATGATGAACTTGTGTTATCTTTTGGAGATGATGGTTTATGATCAGATTCAAAACTTTTAAGTCTCACAAATTGAGATCTGTTCTAGGCAAGCACAAGTTAATTTAAAAACAAAAATATCTTAACAAGGGTATTTATCTCTGTCTAAGAGAAACTAAAAAAAAATAATAATAATAATTATAAGAATGATAATCAATTTACATTTTGACTATGAAAAAGAAGGCAAGAAAAAAAGGAAGGTAGAAAAAGAACTGCAACATTACCAAAAGATAAAGATTTATTTGTTCTTATAATTGAGCTGTGTACAAAAATTGGCTGGCCTTGTGACAGATCAGCAAAAAATAATCGTCAAAATATGCCTAAACACATTTGGGAAAAAAGGAGACAGAATTAAAAAAAAAGAAAAATTATTTTCTATTCTATTTAAACAGAAAAAATTAGACCATAACAGCAGAGGATTTTTTTTAAAGGCTAAATTTGATAAAAGGCTAAAAAGTAAAAAAATATTTAAGGACCATAGGTAAATAAAAGAAAAAAGGGTCGTCCATAAATTACATTACGCATTAGGAGGGAGGGGGGAGGGGGAAAGAGGGAAGTAGGCAATTTTTTGACGATTTGTGACGAGGGGGAAGGGTCTTGTTTTTATGGTGCAAAATTTTTTTTTTTGTTGAGTTTTAAATCTAGAGAAGACTTTCTTTTAATTAAAAGAGTATCTGGCTAGGCCAAAACCATCATTTGATATATCTACAGGTTGATTGTAAAAAAAAAAACTACGCCTAAATCTTACTAAGTCGATGTATACACTTCGTTAACGGAGTAGTTACTACCTGTTACGGGTGTAACAGTCAATGAGCAGTGCATGTTCTGTGCTTTGACTTTATATGGTAAGAAATTTATTTAGTTAGTGCAAAAAAGTGTACAGCAACAAAAAAAAAACCATAAGCAGACTGAAAAGTAATTAATTAACTCAAAAAAGCTCAAAAAATTATAGATATTATATTTTGGATTTTAAATCGTTTGTCATTTTGTAAAACTTTAACCCCACCCCCTCCTCCT
The DNA here is from genome assembly GCF_022113875.1 of Hydra vulgaris. Taxonomy (NCBI): domain Eukaryota; kingdom Metazoa; phylum Cnidaria; class Hydrozoa; order Anthoathecata; family Hydridae; genus Hydra; species Hydra vulgaris. The sequence continues at coordinate 41,703,458 of NC_061168.1, forward strand.
GAAAAAACAGTTAAAAAATTTTTTAATTGGGGGAGGGGAAAGGGAATTGTTGCGTAATATTAGGGTGAGTGGGTCAATAAAATTTTACGGATGCGTTATGTAGGGGGGGATAGGGTTTAGTTGGTCAAAAAATATCAAAAACTGTGTGACATAATTTATGGATAATCCTTTACCTAAACCTGCTGAAAATCAAACTAAAAAAACTCCAACTAAAAAAAAATATTATTGAAAACATTTTTACTAAAAATAACAAGCAATAAAGAATAAGTGAACAAATAAAAAATCTTTTCTGTTGATTTCAGTCATTTTCAATGCTAAATGCTGATGAAATTGTTATTTACAATCTGATATCCTTGTTTTAGGGGAAATCGGTTAGCAAAAACACCTTCGACTTTAATGGTAAATTTAATTCCGTGAGGAGCAACACAATAAACCTTTAATTTTTAGTTTTCTTGCAGAGTACGAAGTGTTATGTCTGCAAAGTCAGGAGACAATATTACATTATTATGCACAGTTTTGGCTATTTAAAGATAAACAATAAAAAATGCCTTATAAGTACCAGAAATGTAGTCAAGACAGTTAAGGCTAACACCAAAGCTAAGTCCAATTAATTATTAGATAGACAAAAACATCACAAAGTCAACCTGAGACCAAAAACAAGACTTTTCACAAGACCAAGATCAAGATTTAGACACTCAGATGTTCAACACAATGAGGACTCATGCTTACACCAGCATGTATGCTATTAGGCCCTTAGCTGATGTATTATTTTACTATTTATACACCTCGGAAGAGTACGCATTTTACTTTTACTGATAAAAATATCAAAAGAGAGTAAATACTTCTCTGATTTTTTTGTTTATACTTTAACTTTGGCTTTCTTAATAAAAAAAATTGGGAGTGTGTTTTCTTGTTCTTGTTAACTTTTACAAAGTATATTTATATATAACATTTATAAAAAAGTAAAACATGCTGGTTGCCATTGTGGGTTTATAATCAAATTATATACAAAACAGTGTATGTTTTGTGCAATTTAGCACAACGTTATGATGGCATTTTACAAATAGTGCCAGCTCTACTTGTGAAGGAGTGATTTAAATATATATATATATATATATATATATATATATATATATATATATATATATATATATATATATACACACACACACTTCTTTCCACGACTATAGGCAGAAATATTTAACCATAATTTTGATGTTCATCTTCAGTCTAATAACCTAGTATTGCACATAAAATTATTTAAAATGCCAAAAAAAATGAAAAAATATTGGGTAAGTTATTTACAACAAGTAATATAATTAAAAAAACCCAACAAATAAAACGAATTAAAAAACTTATGTCTTATGCCTTTTTTAGTGATTTTAAATTAGTACTTTGCAGGAGCAAAATAAGAAATAAAAAAAAGAAATAAATAGTTTTATAAAAAAAATTAATGATGCCCTTTCTCTTTTAGACAAGGTGCAAAAATGCATTGTAAACATCGTTGGACCTACGCTTGCAGCAAATCTCCGACCATTGTCACATCGTCGTGATGTTTCTTCTCTTTCTCTTCTCTACAAATACTATAATGGGCACTGCTCTAAAGAGCTAGCGTCCATTGTGCCATCTACTAAAACTTATTCTCGTGTTACTCGCCATTCATTTAAGTCTTATCCTTTTTCTGTGAGTGTTCCTTAGTGCACTAAAAACTTCTATTTGTCGAGTTTTTTTCCTCGAACATCAGTTCTTTGGAAATTACTTCCTTCATCTTGCTTTCCTGATTCATATAATTTACAATCTTTTAAGTCATCATAACTTTTTTAGCAACCTTTTAAGTCATCTGTCAATCGTTATCTTACTCTACAAACTTACTCTTTTCTCTTCCAGTAACTTCACTAACAGTAACAAAAGTAAAGATGTAAAAAAAATAAAAAATAAAAAAAGCTACTTCATTTCTTCTTCAGGGCAATAAAGTGAATTAAAAAGAAATACTTTTTTCACATTATTAAGTTGCGTAAATATCCTTCAGTTTTTGTTTTTTTTATTTATTTTTTGGTAATTCACCTGCTCAAGATCACTACAGACAAGAACGCTACTTATTAGTGCATATAACCCTCTCTCAACTTTATGACGTGGTGGGGATTGAACGCGGATTCACAAGCTTATGAAGCCAGCGCTCTACCACTACACCACTACCAAATTTTACTAACTGAACGTTAAGTTCAAAGTAAAGTTAACTTTTGTTTGTTGGCAATTAAGAGTGATTTTTTACTTTAGTGAACTAGTGTAAAAAATTTTAGTCTTAATAACTATCACTCAAATAAAATTTTTGAAAGAATGATCTTTTGATCTTTAGCTTGCTATCTTAGTTTTTATTAGGAAAAAGAAACAAAAAAAAAAACAAACTTTTTTAGAAAGTTTTGTTTTTTTTTCCATATACTTTTTGACTTAAAAAATAATAAAACAAGCTAAAATCATAAAATTAAAAACTAAAAAAAAAAAAAATAAACTAAAAAATTATGTACCTAAAATCTATGTTTTTCCAGTACAACCAATCATTCTGTACCCAGAGAACAAGTTTCCTATGGTAATTTTTTACTTTTTTAACACAAAAGAAGATTTGTTTAATTTTACAAAAAAATAATAAAATAAATAAATAAATATAACAATAATAATAACAATAATAAATAAATAAATATATATATATATACATACATAAATATATGTATATATATATAAATATATATATATATATATATATATATATATATATATATATATATATATATATATATATATATATATATATATACATTTATATAAATATATACACATATATATATATATATACATTTATATAAATATATATGCATATATATATATATATATATATATACTATATATATATATATATATATATATATATATATATATATATATATATATATATATATATATATATATATATATATATATATGTATACATATATATATATACAGTACTAAAGTAAGGCGGGATGCAGTGGGATACCATCGTGTCACCTACTCATGAAGTATAAACCATCTTGCCACCTTTTTATAAATTTCTATATTTAACAATGATTGGGCGGGATGGTATTTTTAATTTATCAAATACCATCCTGTTACTTTTTTTTTCTATTTCGAGCACGAAGTATAATATATATATATATATATATATATATATATATATATATATATATATATATATATATATATATATATATATATATATATATATATATATATATATATATATGTATATATATATACACATCGATGTATATGGAAGCAGTGCTCGAAGTGAGGCGGGTTGTGACGAGATGCCATCCCGTTATCTATTCATAAAATGTAAACAACCCTACCACCTTTGTATAAGGTTCTATATCTAACAATGATTGGGCGGGATGGTATTTTTAATCTACCAAATACCATCCCGTTACTTTTTTTTCCCACTTTAAGCACTGTATATATGTATATATATATATATATATATATATATATATATATATATATATATATATATATATATAACTGTATGTAAATATATATCTGTATACTATATATTTATTTATATATATGTGTATATATATATATATATATATATATATATATATATATATATATATATATATATATATATATATATATATATATATATATATATATATATTATGTATATATATATAAATAATTATTATATATGTATATATATATACATATATATATATATATATATATATATATATATATATATATATATGTATAGTATACATATATATATATATATATATATATATATATATATATATATATATGTATAGTATACATATATATATATATATATATATATATATATATATATATATATATATATATATATATATATATATATATATATATATATATATATATATATATATAAAGGTTTAGTATAAAAAGACATAGATCTTTATATATTTATTGTATTTGAGATAAAAAAATGGTGAATAATAAAAAAACATTTGTGTGGAACTATTTCAAATGCAAAATTACAGATAAAAAAAATGCTGAGTGAGTGTATCTTCTTCGGGAAGCAGTTTGTAAACAATGCAACTCGTATGAAACGGCACCAAGTTAAAAACTGTAAAAATGTATCAAATGATGTAAAATAAAAATTCAATATAAAAGGAAGCTCATTTACCACTAAACTGGTTGCAGAAATTGCTGTTAGTTCATCTGACGATGAAGATTATGAAGATTTTGACAATGGGAATAATAGTATAGTTAGCAATAATAGTTCTCCAGTTTTCTGTAATCTAGTTGATTTTTCTGTTGTAACACCTTCTGAAAGTAGTCAATCTGTACAGAGTTCTTCATCAGTTAATGCAACTGTAACAGAACCTCTCCCAAGTTCTTCTTTATCATCAGTTCGCAATTTACATAATATGAAACGCTGGATAGATACTTGTGACCAGAAAACCCACGAGGATTTAGAAATAACTTTTTCAAAAGCCATATATGGAACTGCAACTGCATTTTCAATGGTTGATAATCCATTATGGAGGGAGTTTTTTAGACAACTAAGACCTGCTTGAAACCCACCGTCTCGGTACAAACTTGCAGGACCTTTGCTAAAACTGTGGCATTCACGAATTGCAACTAAAAATTCAGTTCTGATAAAAAAATCTTTAGGGTGTGTTTTGATGTCTGATGGATGGTCAGATGTTTGCAATGATAATCACATACAGTTCCTTCTTTCCACAACAAAACCGATATTTCTTAAGTCATTTCATCCTAAAAGCAATCATCATACAGCTGAGTATATTTTTGACATCACTATTTCTGTAATTAAGGAAATTCATGTTAAACCTATTGCCTTTATATCAGACCATGCATCAAATATGACGAAGGCATGGAAGTTGGTACAACATAAACACCCAGAAATTTTTTGTTATGGGTGTGGGGCACATGCACTGGAGCTTCTGGCTACAGATATACTTAAGATTCCGTCTGTTCAGCTTAACCACCTTCAACACAAGAAAGTGTCTAGTTTCTTTAGAAAGAAGCAAGTTCTAAAGCATGTGATGTTAGAACATCAAATGGCATTGAAAATGTCTAAATTAGTTTGCCTACAAAGTATGCCTACAAGATGGTCAACTGCTTTTACTATGATCAAAAGAAATAATGATCTTCAAGATGTTTTGCGTATTTCAATTTCGGATGTTCGAGTTTATGCTTTAAGTGCACATGATAAAGCAAAACTAAATTCAGTGAAAAATACTTTACATGACACTGTGTCATTTTGGTCAATAAGTGTGTTTTGCGAAAAACTACTGGCAGCAATTCGAAATGCAGTTAAATCTGCAGAAGGAGAACTTGTTCGTGCATCTTTAATGCCTCGTTTATGGAACTATGTTGCCAACATCTTCAAAGAAGTGTTATTAAATAGTGACTGTGAAATTCCTCAAGATGATATAAAATTGATAACTGAGGCTGTTGAAAATCGTAGAAAATTTAGTGTGCGTGATATTCAAAAAGCAGCAAATCTTTTGGATCCTAGATTCATGGGAAATTATTTGATAGAATCAAAAAAAAGACAGGGTCTTTCAACAATTGTCAAAGTAGGACTAGAATTTCAGGTATTAAGTGGGGAGATTATGAAAGATTTTATGGCTTTTAAATCCCTATCTGGAGAGGTTTACGGTAATAAATTGATTTGGGAAGCAGTTGACATTACCATTGACCCATTACATTGGTGGTCTGCATTCTGTAAAGGACAACCTTTACAGAATATTGCATTTAAGCTGCTATCATTACCTGCCTCATCAGCTGTAGTTGAGCGCAGCAATAAAGAATATGCACTGCAAAAAACAAAAAAACGAAACAGGCTGTCAGATGCTCTAAGTGCAACAATAACAAAAGTTGCTTATAATATTAAGCAACTTTTGTGAAATCTGTGAAAAAGAAAAAGAACCAGGCTCATACAGCGCTCCAGTTCTCCGATGGTCCTATAGATATGAACTTTTCTTCCATTATATCATTAAAAGGTAACATAAAGTAATTGATTACCATAGATGTAAAAAGTATTTTTGTTTGAGTTATTGTTTTTCTATATATAATTTTAGTTCTGATGTAACAGAACATCATTTATTATGTAGCCATTTTAATATAAAATGTTCATTCTTCACCTTTAATGAAAATATTATAAATTATAAATATTTAATTATACACAAGAAAAAGTTTCTTTAGATTCACAACCACCTCATAAGATCCAAAGAACTGATACGATATCTTTGGTATCTTCTTGGCATAGCTCTAGTTCAGAAGTCACAGAAGGTTTTGAAGAATGCAATAGCGACGAAGAATATAATGAACAAGAAG
>NC_061168.1:41714838-41769838 GCF_022113875.1 Hydra vulgaris
TCAAGGAAAAGTTAATTGTGTAACCTGTAAAGAAACAGACAAAGAAATTATTTATGCCAAACGAAAGAAAATTACCAGATAAATCAATTACATCAGTTACATATGATCTCTTATCTAATGATAGTAATATGGAGTTAGGTAAGTCTAAAGTTGTAAAAAGTAATATAAAAAAGATAATTTTTTTTCTATTAATGAGCAAAGTATTGATTTGCTGAGAAAAAAACAACAACAAGATAGACTACAGTAACTTGTTACAAATACTGAAGCCTTACAAGAAGGGGTTACAGGTATTGGAGAAAAACGGGACAAAGAAACCATCAGCACTTATAATACCGAGAAACAACTAATGAACGAAACCTGGAATAAAAGTGATGCAAGTGACCTGTATTCAGTCTGCAGAAAAAAAGACAAATTGCCGTTTAGATATTTTTTAAGTATTAGATCTATATTTATGATTAATATGCATCAGTACATCAGTGATGTACCGTGTATATTAATCATAAATATAGAGAATACTAAGAAAATGCTATGCTATAGTATCTGTAATAGTTGGCTACGAGACATGTAATTCTTAATTAATGTACATTGTTAAGTTATAACATGCAATTTAATATTTTGATTTGGAGGTAAACTATTTTTAAAAGAAATTGAAAAAACTATTTGTTTTTAAGTAGTTATTCGCATAAATAATGACATATGTAGTATGCTTTTTTGGCCAGATGCAAAGATTAAAATAACTTGCAAATGAATCAACCAACCGACAAATATTATTTATTTGCTTCCATTGAAAAATGTTGGTATAATATTCACTATAATGTTCTTATTAGCCTAGTTGATTCAATGCTTCATTGATGTGCTGCTGTTTTAAAAACAAAGATGCCACCAAGTACTGTCTTAATGAAAGTATGTTAATGAAAAGTTGATATTTAAAAGATTTGTGAAATAAATTTTTATTATTTATAGTTATTTCTTAACAACTAGTAAGAATGAATGAACTAAATGAATATAAATAACATTTGGAAAATGTTGAAACTTTTACAAAACACACATATACACTCTCACAAACATATACATATTAAACTAAAAAGAAGTCTTTTTAAATTAGTTAAAAATTTTAAAATTTTAAAATCTTATTCAAGCCTACCCAGAAAACGTGTGCGGTTTTTTGTCTTGTATGTTCACGCATTATTGTTTTAATTTAGATAACTTGGTCACGGCTGTTTGCAAGTTTTATTGTATGCGTTGCTAAAAAAAGTTATAAAAACAATAAAAAATAACAAAATAAAATATTAAAATAAGTTCAAATAGAGAATAATAATACCAATAGTTTAAATAATTTGTTTTCATTTTTGCTTCTTCATAGCACTTATTATTTTCGGCAACAAAATATGGTTAGTCTAAGCAAAATAAAAAAGAAAAAAAAGTTTTAAACATTAAAAATAATGATTTTCCTGTATTTTGTTTGTTTGCTTTTTTTTAAGAGGAAAAGGAAAAAATAAATTGTCATCAGTTTGTAAAATATATTTGCATAATTTTAATGTAACAAGTACACATCAAGAGTTAAAAAATAAGTGATTGCAACTTGCTAACTCTGAAAAAATATCTGGTCTTCAAAATTTTATTTATGCAAAGCTGTGTACTTTGTTTTCAACAAGCAAATGATTATAAGATATTCATTTACAATGTTAGTTTTCAAACATTAAAGTAGAAAAGCATCTCGAAAAAATAAAATGGATATTCAAATATTATTTAAAACTTCAGAAACTTTTACAAATCACTAAAACACACAAAGCTCATGCATATATCTAAATATATGTTTTTTAAATTTATACTTAAACAACTATCAAAAAGTACTTTATAAAAAGTTTAGCAATAATGAAAACATTACTAATAGTCTGTAAAAAGGTGCGTTAATTTCATAATTAACGCACTAACCAATTAACGCACTAACCAATTAACGCACTAACGCATTAACCAATAAAAATTCTAATTTTCTAGATGCTTTTCTACTTCAATTAAAACTTGGGTTATAAAAGCTATAAGTACGTTATAAAAGTAATAACACTATTATACTGTTATTACTTTTATAATGCAGTTAGTTACTAGATTGTTATTACTTTTGCAGTCATAAGTTTATTGTTTTATTTTTTATAACTTTTTCGCTGACAAATTTAAGTTGATCTTTCCCTTGAATACAAAGAACACAGTTTTGCATAAGCTAAAATTTTGAAGAACAGATGTTTTTCCAGATTTGGCAAATTGTGACCGTTAAATTCAACTCTTGTTGTTACATTAATATTATACAAATATATTTTACAAACACATTGCAATTCATATTTTCGCTTTTCTCATTGAAAAAAAAGTTAGATTTAAAACTGTTTTTTTTTGCTTCGCTTTATCTAATTTGTTGCTGAATATAACAACCGTTCTAAAGAAAAAAATGATAAAAAAAGTACACAAATTATTTAAATTAATAATTTCTTTTTATTATTTTCTATTTAAATTTCTTTTTATTTCCTATTTTGTTAGTTTTGTTTTTTTTGTTTTTGAAACTTTTTCCGCAATAATTAATATTATAAAACTTACAAGAAGCCGTGACCAAGTTGTCTAAAACAAAATACTTGCGTGTGGTCATACAAGACTTAAAACGCCACAAGTTTCCTAGGAAAACTTGTTATTGAACACCTCTATGTTTATCTAAAATAACTTACCAAAAATAGAAAACCAAGGGAAAGATTCATTTGAAGGATTTAGGTTAACAAGAAACTTTAATAAACTATTTTGGCTTTTATTGTTACTTCATCCACAAATCATTGATAAACAACTTCTTAGCTTTAAATTGCCCATAATTTTTTTACGACTTAAACAATTATATGCATATACAGATACACAAAACTCCATAATTGTCAAATGCGCAAACTGATAGTAACAGCCTAGACTTGTTTCAATTTTTTCGATAAATCCAAAAAGATTACCATCATTTTGATCTAAGTCTTAATAAAATATTCAATGTCTTTTTTGGAAAATATAATTTTATTTTCAATAAATAACTGATAAGCAATTTTACAAATATTTAAAATATATTTTTTATTAAAACGGTCTTCCATTATTTCATATATCAATTTATCATTTTTGATTATGTGTTTTTGCAAAAAGTATAAAAAAATATTTGCATACAAAACTGTCATCGTTAAGAAGGAATTAGTATATATTTTATTTGAATCACTAATAATTTTACACATGATTACTAATATTAAAAGCGTTTAAAATATCTTTGTAGAAAACATTTAGTAATTCATTAATATTAGAAATATTTTGATGTTGATTAAGTCTCCTGCATTCTAAATAAAAAACAAGTTCAACATTTTTCCAAATTAAGTTATTTGACCAATCAAGTAAACATTTTCTGAAAAACCATGTTTTCCCAATACCAGCTATTCCAGATATTAATATTACTGATTTTTCTTTCATAAATATTTCACTAAATGGAATTGATGTATAACTCCTTTGCTTTTCAAGAAATTCTTTTCGTTCAACACTGAAAACAAAATCCAATTGAGTATTCACTGCATCAACAATACATAGATCAACAAAAGTATGTATCAGATCAACATTTGCAGGTGTTTTTACTAGTGGTTAAATTTCATTTACTTTCCCATAATTTATAAAATGAAAGTTTTTCAGTGCTGCGCAAATCTCTGATTTATCTAAATATAAATCATATCTCGTCATCATCATCATCATCATCATCATCATCATCATCATCATCATCATCATCATCATCATCATCATTGTTATAATATAACTACCTTTCTTGACATAACTTTTGCTAGCAATATCAATATTTGAAGAAGCTAAATGAAAGCAATATAAAGTTTAATAACTTTCAACTTCTCATTTAAGGTTATAGTATCTCTTTATATAGCAACTTTATTAGTATGTTGAATATAAGATTAACCAAACTTCAAATACTTAATCATCTAATAATTAAAGATTGATTTATCTTTAATAATTTTCAAATATTGCTTCACCAACTTTAATATAAACTCTACTTATATATTTATATCTATATATGATAACTTATATATAGTATATTTTATATGTGCTTATATATAAATTTATATATATATATATATATATATATATATATATATATATATATTTATATATATATATATATATATATATATATATATATATATATATATATATATATATATATATATATATATATATATATAAGAGCGTTTTAATGTAAAATAAGTCTCTTACGACTACAATTTTAATTACCTCGTCTCTTAAGCTGTATTTGATTGTCGTCGAAATGTCAAAGCAATTAAATTAATGCGGAAGTACATTAAATTTTATTGTTTTTTAAAAATTTTATAAAAAACCGCAAATATAACGACTAGAAAGTTTTTTTTTATTAGTGATGTTTTTGTTTTTATTTTATTAAAAAACATTTTTAAAACATGCGTAAATGTTGCTACATCGATATCTTATAGCCTGACTCGCAACGGAGTGCTGCTACATCGACTGACAAATAGCCTGACTTGCAACGGAGTGCTGCTTCATCGACTGACAAATAGCCTGACTCGCAAGGGAGTGCTGCTACAACGACTGTTTTTTTAGGAAGTTTGAGCAGAATCATTGGAGGTTAAATTAGTTTGGCATATGATGTTATTTGTTAGACATTGGTTTGCTAAAGGGCAGGTCTTTTTGTCAAGACAGTTGCAATTGTTTTTAGTGAAAATTTTGTCGTCGTTTAAAATATGACGACTGTGTGCATTTAGGATAGATTTTATATTTGGTGTGCAGCTGTAACTTACTTTATTATATTTCTATTGAAAATCTTATAGAGCTTGTGATTAACAGGGAATTGTGTTTATCAATAAGGGTTAGAAAAGTTTTTACTATACTTGTGCAAACGTTTTTGCTGAAAGGGGAGTTAAACCAAATGATGTTGCGTTTACGGTTCTTTGCCTGCATTAAGTTTAAGTTAAAATGATAAGAAAGCTTATAAATGAAAGCTGATTTTAATAATGCTTCGTTATACATGTCAGTAGAATTTTAAAAAATTTCTTTGATTGATGAACTTGCAGATAATCTTACCGCAATAGAACGCGGAATTTGTCTTAAAATACTGGGTGGATGGTCTGAATATAGTTTAAAGAGTTTTTGGGTTTGATGTCTATTGATGATGAGTTAATGTCAATTTTATTGAAAACTCAATGATTCTGCAAAATACGCTTACCTTTTTTATTTATATCTTCTTTAATTTTTGAGTCTGATTTTTTGTACGTTCAGGTTATTGTGTTGGTTACCTTTCTTTTGAAAACTGCTATAAATGTTACGAAATTTAATATTTCTTATCATTTTTATTAGATCACTTTCAAATGCAGACGTATTCGTAACTTGGTTAGGGTAATTTGATGTTTTTATGCTGTAACTATTATAAAAAATATTGCTCATAGAGGTCAATATACAGAGCTCTCTCTCTCTCTCTCTCTCTCTCTCTCTCTCTCTCTATATATATATATATATATATATATATATATATATATATATATATATATATATATATATATATATATATATATATATATATATGTATATATATATATATATATATATATATATATATATATATATATTTAAACAATTTAAAAATGTATTCCACAAAAAGAGTGCTCAATGTTCTTAAAAGAACAGAGCAAGTACATTTCTGATGAGACTTTATTGATGAAACACTGTGTAGAATAAAAAATATTTTTGTAAAGTGATTTTCTACTAAATTCTACTAATTTATACCATGTATATATATATATATATATATATATATATATTTAAACAATTTAAAAATGTATTCCACAAAAAGAGTGCTCAATGTTCTTAAAAGAACAGAGCAAGTACATTTCTGATGAGACTTTATTGATGAAACACTGTGTAGAATAAAAAATATTTTTGTAAAGTGATTTTCTACTAAATTCTACTAATTTATACCATATAAGAACTTTATTTTAAAAAAATTAGGAACACATCAAATTGTTAAGGGTCTTGAGCTACCCCTAAAAATAATTTATGTTCAAAAAAATTTTAAACCTAGTGTATTATGTTAAAAAAAATTATTAAACCTTCTCCTACCCAAATTAAAGGGGCAGGAGCAGGTTTATTTCAAAAAAGCTGTTTTAAGAGCCAACATAAAATATATATATATATATATATATATATATATATATATATATATATATATATATATATATATATATATATATATATATTCAGGTCAGGTATATGTCAGGACAGGTTCTCCTGCTACTGATAACATGTAACCCAGTAAAACTTTCCTTATAATATGCTTCCTTGTAGGATACGCTTTTTAAGGCAAAGGCTAGGAGAAGACAACTCTGAATTAAAACACCTCCTGCCTTTTGGGCTTTTGGTTGAGTAAAGGCGAGAGATGGTGTCTCGATAAAAATACTCCTCTTGGGCAGATGTTAAATGCATCCGGCTACTGTCTTGTAGAAGGCCTCCTAAGCAAAGACTCAAGGGGTAAACAGAAATTATCTGTTGACCAGCCTCGCACCTCGTCTTCATCTGTTAGGCCGGCGCAGATGTACATTTAATACATTATTTCCAGTTTAGGATGTTGAACGCTAGATCTTCTTGACTCAATACGTGGGTATTGCTTATGTCTCTGTTTTTATGACTAGGCAACTCAATCTATAATCTTCTAATGAGGGTACAGCTCTAAAACTCAGATTTATAGTTCTGAGGCCGGCTGGTAGTCAGGTTTCCGGAATTCTGTGGTAGCTCTCAGAGAGGCTGATTCCTTCAAAGGCTGAAAAATATCAGAGTACTAACAGTGCCTTGTTGCACATGGATGGTGTCCCTTTTTGTACTTTTGGTGTACATTGTAGAGGCCACATTTGAAGCCCTTTGTTGCGGTTAGGGTTTATAGTAATGAGGCAATCGCGTATTTGTTAAATAGCGTACTGAGTATTATCTATGTTTGAGTCAAGTTCATTATAAAAAATTCAAAAATAACTAAAGTTCCTAAAACTATAAAACACAAAAAACCATCGTCATCACCAAGTTCTCTAAACCTATTAATTACTAATATTTGTGGTCTTCAAAGTAACTTTTCTTCTGTTGTCTTATCTCTTGCAAAGTTCACCAGACCTACTTGCTTTTGTGAGACTAATTTGAGTTCGGCTGTCTCTTTTTGTGATAGTGTTGATGGTTATCTTCCTTTAATTCGTAAAGAATATAATAATCACATGCTTGGCCTGGGCATTCACATTTGTAAGAACTCACCCATTTGTCGTGAAACTAGGTTTGAATCTACAGACTTTTCTTTTATGTGCTTTCGTTCAGCACCACTTCACTCTATCGCCTTTCTCTTTGTTATATATAGCTCTCCTTTATTTCAAGATTGCACTCTTCTTAATGTTATTTCTGATCAAATTGACCAAGTCCTCTCTCTTTATCCATCAGTCAATTTTGTCATTGTTGGTGACTTTAATGCCCATCATACTGACTAGCTTGGCTCTAGTGTCAGTTACTCTGCTGGGGTTAAAGCCCTCAACTATTGCCTTTCTCAATCTCTAACTTAAATAGTCAATTTTCCAACTCGCTTTCCAGACAACCCTAATCATTTAATTTCCCTACTCAACCTATGTCTTTTTTCGGATCCTAGTCAGTGCTCAATTTCTTCACATTGACCCTTAGGTGCTTCTGATCACGGTTTGATCTCTCTAAAACTATTATGTAATTCTTCTTCTTCATCAGAATCCCCTAATCATCGTACCACATACAACTACCTTAAAGCTGACTGGGACTCTTTTCGCGATTTTCTTTGTGATGGCCCTTGGGTTGAAATCTTTTGTCTTACTGCTGACAAATGTGCTTCTTACACAACTTCCTGGATTCAGGCTGGCATGGAATCTTTTATTTCCTCTTGGCGATTCCAGCTCAAAACTCACTCTTCTCCATGGTTTTCCTCACATTGTGCTGCAGCAATTTCTAATCGAAATTGTTATACCTATCAGCAAAACAATTCTCCAGAAAACAGACATCTATTCACTATTGCTAGAAACCATTGTAAAAAAGTTTTGTTTGACGCCAAAGCTTGTTATTCTCAGGTCATAAAATCTTATATTTCATCACAAAAATTAGGCTCTCGTGACTTCTGGAGAATCTTGAACAGCATCAATAATAAGGGCAAATCTGTTATTCCTCCTCTCTTGTATGGTTCAGACTTTGTCACCTCACCTAAAGACAAAGTAAACGTTAAACGTTTAAATTTTGTAAACGTTTGATTTTCTTATTTGCATGACGCATGAAATCACTTTATTATTTATCTTTACTGTAATCTTACATGTAGCTAGAAAATTTGAATTTTCAATCATCTAAGTTTAAGTAAAAGAAAGATAAAAAAGAAAAAAGAAAAGAAAAAGATAAGAAAAAGAAAAACAGAAGTAACAAAAAAAAAACGAAAGAGAAGAAAGAAAAGATCATTTATTAAAAAAAGATTATTTATTAGTGAATCACTATTTGCAGCGACCTGTGTTTTTTGTAACATCTTTTACACGAAATATATTGTTATTGTTATTGCCTACTGTTGATCAAGTATTAGAAGATATTTTTGTAGCTTGTCTTTGTTGTAATTATAATTTTTTTATTTTATTTTAATTATTATTTGTATTAGATAATTATTTTATATTAGATTATTATTTATTCATTTTACTATTTCATAATATATATTTATATCATTCTTTAACAACTTAATTATCAGTTTATTTATTTAGTTACATTATTTTATATAATTTATAGTTAAATTATTACTCTATTAATAATTTACATTTCTGTTAAACTTTAAAGTTTGTCCTTATTATTTTAATTTAATTTTATTTTATTTTGTAGAAGTATTTATGTTTGGCTTTTCGTTTTGTATTTTTTGTGATTCATCTTGCAGCTGTTGTGTTTTGCCTTTTCGTTTGTGTAAGGTTTGTTTTCTATTTGTTCTGTTTTGCTAATTATTTTTATTTTTGTTTGCTGTTGTTATTAAGTGTTTTCATATTTTTTGTCTTGTTATTTGACATATGCGGTAGTGGTAGAGCGCTCGCTACATAAGCGAGAGGTTCCAAGTTCGATCCCTACCACGTCCCTGGTAGCACCGCGCTCAACTCGTTTCTCTGCGCAGCGACCTTGTTCGTCAAGGTTCGTGTTTTGGAGTTATAGATTTGAGAAAGGTTTATAACCGCAAAACAAGTAGCCTCCTCGTCTGTAGTGGCCTTATCGGCCTTGAGGAGGTAAATTAATTTAAAAAAAAAAAAAATTGAATTAAAAAAAAAATTTAATTTATTTTATATTTATCGTTGTTATTATTATTTTATTTAGTTTCTTTGCAATTTTCGGTTTTATTATTATTTGTTATTTTAATTACTATTTTATTATTATACTTATTGTTATAATCAATTGTTTTGATCATGAGTGACACTCATGTCATCATATTATATGTAATAAAGATAAAATTATTATTTTTTAATCATTATTGTTATAATTATTTGGTGTCACTCCTTTGATCAGGCTTCTGTTTGAGTGACACCTTCCTTTCCAATAATTATTTATATTTATTCTTATTAGTTATATTTTATTATAATTATATTGTTTGTATTATTGTTGATAATATTATTATTATTATTGTTATTATATGAGTATATGTAAATTTCGAAAAGAAAAATAAATATCTTGTTGTTGTAGTTGTTGTAGTTTTGTACTTTAATTTATCTTTTTTTTGTTAAAAACTATGGAAAGCAAAATAAATGACAATTAACCATTATATAGAACTACAATTAACTTGCAATAAAGCAAAAATACTATTGCTTTTTAAATAACTAACCCATGAAATCATCTTCACTACTGTAAAAAGTCTTTTATTAAGAGTGAAATTGGTTTATTAGTTTGGTGTATATTTTTTAAAATTCGATCTTAAAACAATATTATTCATTGATTATTTGTCTAATTTCGATTAACTAATTAAAATCAACACATAACTTTATGGCAACTTACACAAACAAAAATATCGCTAATAAACATACAATTAAAAAAGCTAAAAATTACCTAGGTATAAACAAAAAATAGCAAAAAAGTTATAAAAATTTAAAGATAATATAAATAATTAAAATATATATAAACAAAAATATAATTAAAAATCTCAAAAAAACTTTTGAAAATCTTTTCTTAATTTTATTTGAAATTAACTGACGTGTTTAAATTTATTTTTTAAATGTTTCAATGAATAAACAATTTTAACATCTGACTTGGATAATAGATAATGGTAAACGGATAATGATAAGACACACAGATAAAATATATTTATGTTAACCAATCGCTGTTAAGAAGTATTGTTTTTTCTCAACAATATGAATCATATGACATATTACACAAAAAATTGGATAAAAATTAAATTCTAAAAAACTGCTTACAATTTTTAAAAGTAAGCAAAAACAATTTTATGAGCTCTATCATAAATAATAATACTGAACTTAATAGTACTCTTTTGAGCGAGTTTGACACAGAACCCTTGGCAGCCATTGCAAGCGATGTAATGGCAAGAAAGTGTCACAGCACTTTTTTAAATAATGGCTAACGAAAGTGTATCTTTAAATGAAGGTGTATTTTTAAACGAAACTGTGTTTATAAAACGAAACTTTAGTGTATTTTTATTATGTATGTAATATAAAGTTTTGTAATAATAGTTATGTAAAAAGTTATTTTGATCTATAGTATTTATTTCCGTTTTATAAAGTCTTTTGTTTTTAAAATAACTTAAAATATTACGTAAAGTATGTGCAAATGTGGCTGAAATAGCATTCACTCATGCTTCATTCTTATCACAACCCTATGCTAGAAGGCACTTTTTCACAAAGTTTATGGCATTTAATGTGCCAATGAGATCATTATTGACTGTTTGCAGCAACGTAGACAATGTTACTGTCAATGCCTTTACTTTTTGGCACAGAAAAGTGCAACAACAATAGGATCATTAACACATTTTAGTAGCCCTCTAGTGGTGTCAGCAGGTTTACTATCAAACTTGTTAACAATTTCAGCTGAACATTTTACAATATTAATGTAATTTGGATGGAAAAAACAATTAAGCTATCATGCCTCTTAACAAAACGTGCATCACTAAAACTTTTCAAGAATGAAAAATAACTTTCGAACTGCTGCAAAAAACTTTTTTAAAATCTCTAATCTCTTAACAGAATCTTTAATGAAAGTTGTCTATTTCTTCATTGTACTAAACATATTCTTCATTTCAGGTTTAGAAAATGTAGAAGTTCAGGATGTGGGCTACTACAATGCACAGCTGATGGAGCCACCTATCTCACATACTCCTGGACAAAATTATAACAGCCAGACAGATGGTGCTGTTGCACCATCATAAGCTTGACCAACAATTTAAGAAAGACCGAGACAATGACTTTTAAGAGTTAAACAATTTTTCACCAGGTCTTTTTTGTGACACACTCCTCCATTTAAGACCATTAAATGGAGGAGAAAATTTAAAGCAGAAATAGTTACCACCCAGAACTATTCCTGTTGGAGACAAAGGTTTACCTTCTGTGGATTTTTCCCATCGTTGATTATATATGGATATTTTTAAAAAGAACCTGGCATTCAATATTCAGCTACCAGTTTCATTTTTTCTAGATCATTGAGTTTGAAATGAGTTTTTTTACAAATCCAATATGTATATATATATAATATATACAAATGTGTATATTATATATATATACATTCAAATAATATATACATATTTATATATATAATATAATCCAAAATAAAAGCAGTATTATTACTTACTAAAAGTTTATTTTGTCTATTTATCAGTCTCTGGTAACATTGCTTAGTCGATGTACAAGTAAGAGATTGCAAGGAAACGCCGGTTTGTTCAAAAGGCTTAGTACTACTATAATCAGATAATGGTAAAACTATCAAAGTCCAAAGTGCATCATTGGTACATATAGGAGGTTATTTGGTCAAAAAATCCATAATTATAACCCTTAGTTACCAGTCGAACATCAGTCATGTTTATCTTAATCTAGAACTACACAAGGACTAAACTTAATAAAAGTATTAAATTTGGTAAATATGTTTTGTTTTTTCCGTTGTTGACAGGTGTAGCAGGTCTCTAAGTCTAGCGTGTTGTTGTTGAGGTAAGAAGCATTAAAGAACTTTTTGAAGAGATGCTGTGAATGTCTTTTATTCAAACAGATGTTTGTTACTCGAAGAGATGAATGGCCAAATTGTGGGTTAATGATAATCTACAACATCAAGTTATTAATAAACTTGATTGTAGATTAAATCACCTTGATTGTGTTTTTCATTTAGTAAGGTTTTGACGTCATTAGATGAAGATATGAAAACCTGGTTTTTCTAGATAACGTTGTAAGAAGCAAAATTTTTTGTTGCGCAGTTTTGAACTTTTTAAAGTTTTTTAACCCTGCGTGCAGAAAGAGAATTCTAAACAGGAACTCTAAGAGAACTTCCTTAAAGGGAAATTCTATACAGGAACTTTAACCATACTTTAAGGGATCCCCAACTGCCGAGACAAGTTGTGTTCATATTAATGAAAATGTTTAAAATAAACATATGGGCTAAATTTTTTTGATTAAAACTAAATAATGAACGCATACCAGCAAAATTAAAACTGTGTGTTTAATTCATAACAGTTTCTGTATCAAGATATCGTGCTTTTTTTTGTTACAATCACCAAATCATAACTTTTTATTAAATCTCAAAAAAATGTTTGTAACATTTATAAAAATTATAAAAATAAAAGTTTAATATATAACAAATATTTGCATTTAAATTTATTTAATTTTTAATTAAATAAGTTTTTAACATGCATCATTAAACAATAAAAATGCAAAGCGCTTAAAACCATTGTTTTTATAAATAGTAACAAAAACATAAAGTCCGAAACAAAACTCATTTAATGAATAAAAATGATATTTTTCTTAAAAAGACTTCAGTAATTACTTAACTAAATACATAACACTTCAGCAAGTTAAATTTTACAGTTTATTTTATAACAAAATTTAAAGAAGTTTTTTTTATGAAGGATCATTCAAGAATTTTTAACTTTGTCAAGTGATAACTTTTTTATAATTACACAATATAGCTCTTATTTTTTCTTGATTATGTAGAGAATTATTTAAACCTTTAGAACAAACAATTTTTATGTGTCTACCCTTACGGAAATTTTCCATGGAATTCCATAGGAAATGCCATGGGTAAACCATGGTTTTTTCGTAGAAATCAAAATCCCATGGGATTACTATGAGTAAAACGATGGCTTTTTTTTATAGCTCATAATGCACCAAGGGTTTTAAAAATGCGCGACAAAAAATGCGGATGTAACTTGTTTCAATCAGTTATAACTTGACCAAATATAATTTTATGCATTCATTTTAAGTTGATTGATTTATGTATAAATCTTTATACTTTTACTTTATTATTTTATTTAAATTAGTACATTATAACCAGACAGGTTTGATTGTTGATATAAATGATGTTGTTCATTTATATCATTTGTAATATTGTCAGTTTTTATATGCATTTATTATTTTTAAAGACAATTCACAAGCTGTCTAATTAAAATGGCGAATTGTGTACAAATTAACCATAAAAGATATAAGCGTTATCATTAGGATGCAACTTATAATGATATTCCAAGAACAACAAAGTGGAGAAGAAATACAACGGTAATGTTTTAAAAATATTAGAAAGAAAGGTTAGTTAATAATCAAGATTTTACTTTACAGTTAAATGTAAACATATCAAAGCAATGTTTATAAACAATAAATTATTTATTACAGTTATTTTCATTTGTATTTTTTGTTTCTTTTTATATTTAAGCGCTCATCTAAGGTAAAAATTTTTTATCCACACACTTTTTTATTTATTATTTTCTTACATTACTATACTTAATAAATTATGTATTTATTATATTTATTATGTTTTAAATAGTAAAGTAAAAAGATAATAAATTTTTTAATGTAATTATGTATGCATAAGTCTTTTTATTTTAACTTTATCCTTTTATTTAAACTACTGCATTAGTAAGCAGACAGGTTTTACTGGCAGTAGAAATAATGCTTTAAATCTTTTAGATCTAAAACACTTTTTCTGGTTTGGATAAAGAAGTAAGCTAAAGAAGTAAGATAAAGTAAGTAAAGTAAAGAAGTAAGATAAAGAAGAAAAGGTAAGAATCTTATAACTATTATTTATAAATGATGATATAATCATTGCTACTTTTTCTATATAAATATTACCTGCATGCAGGCAACATTTATATAGAATGTTCAAAAAGTTGTGTTGATGCCTTATTTTAAAGTAAGTTATAATAGATAATAATTATAAGTATAAACAAATTATTATATAAAGAAAATTAATTAGTATGTGTATATTAACTTTATCTAGATTGGTGAAGCAGACAATGATGTTAGTTTTGATGAAAACAGTAATGAATTAATGTCAATGATAATTTATTTAATGACCCATTGTATGATAAAAAAAATTCTACCTGATTCTAAAGTTGGCGGTGCAATCGCACTTATAATGGCCTTTGTTTTTTGCGGCATAGCCTGACGAAACTTGCTTTGGATGATTTGCTTAGCCTATTGCATATCTTACAATTTCCATTTACAGCATATTTCTTCTACTGTTTGTAAGTGGAGTTCATTATGGGGCATTTCTAATTTTATGTTTGAAAACAGCAATGGTTTTTTGTTGGACCTTTTAAAGGTACACAAAGTGTACCGCTTCAGATATGTTGTACTTTTACTCTACACAGAAATTTGCCAATTATAGGTGCTAAATATTTAAATACTGTGCCAGAATCCATAATAAAGTTTTTTGATCAATGTTTATCTAGAACAAATACATCAGGAAAAGCTAATTGCATTACAAAAAATGTAAAACTCTTTGGTGCACAAAAGTATTAGTTTCTAACCAATGCTGAAAAACGAGCTTTAGAGACAATTTTGCCTAATGTAGTTCCAGATCAGTTAGCTTTTTTTGGAAGAGCAATAGTCAATGGTCAAATGGTGCAAAGTCAGCAGTATGTTAGGAGTTGTAATAGAATTAATTACTTCGTAGTTGTAATAGATAATATACTGTGTCTTGTTAGCTCATTTGTTATTGTTAACAATGAGTGTTATGTATTCTTGATAAACTCACTACAGGGAGATGTGCGTTTCTATCTCATAATACTATATGTAGACATGTTATGACAACTACTGGTTCTAACAGTAACACTTTGGTTGCCGTGCTTGCTAATGAAATTCAGCAAAAGTGTTTATTTCTACCTTAAAATGTATTTTCTCTCGTAACATCATAGGTGTGCTTTTTGCTCAATCATTCTTTGCATTTAGTTTAATCCCGTTGTATAAGTCTGTTGTTTTATTTATTTAAATGTTAATTATGTTTGTTTTTATTATGCATCGTGTATTTTATTCTTGCTTTTGTTACTATTATTTAAAAGTTTGTTGAATTTATAACTATGTTTGTTATAACTATTTTAATTTTTTGATTTCATTATTATTGTATTTTTTGTAATCTACCAATTTCTCTATAATTGTTTTCTTTGATTATTAAATCTTTTATAGATATTAACAGTATAAATAATATTGATATCATTTATTTGCATTCAGTAATGTATATTATTTTGCACAGTGCTTTGCCAGATTTATTAGAGTTATTGCTCTAACAACCCGCACCTCCTGGTTAGATTTGGGCCCTACATTATGTGTTGAAAGGTTGAGAAACCAACAAAAACACCTATTTCATAATTTTAGTTTTCTCAAATATATCGAAAATTTCCGAGCAGCTCTAGAAATGTTACTCATTTTGCTCTAGATATCTGGGACCCTATATATTCAGATAAAATATTAGACTTTTATCAATAAACAAGTTAATATTTGAGTCTGAATTATATTTATTAAAAATTTAACCTTAAAATTGGATAATTTTAGTTAGAGGCACGTCACAGTAAGAGGCACCTCACAATTGGATAATTTTAGTTTAGAGGCACCTCACAGAAATTTCCTTGCAAGGCGCCTTAAGGTACCAAGATATAGTTTCTAGTTCAAGTCTTCTTCGACTTGGTACCTTTTTCTGTGAGGCGCGTCACTTTTTTTTTTCAAGAGCAAAGTAAATAGCAATTTGACAAATAAATTTTTTTTTTTAATTTAATAAACTTGTTATTTTAAGTAATTAGTTTGTTGTAAAATGCATAGCAACATTGTTAAGGCTTTTTTTTCATGCAATTTTTAGGTTACTATTAAATTAGTTGAATAAATTAATTTTATTTTAATAAATTTAATTAAATTAGTAATTATATTTAATTGATTGTAAATTAAATGAAATAAACTGAATCATTTAAATTTTTTAAATTAATACAAAATTGAAAGTGTTAATGTGGTTGTTTTGACTTGTAAAAATTGTTATAATTATTGTAATTTTGTCTCCAACATTTTTTTTTTTTTTGGTTATAAAAATATACTAATAAATATACTAAAGTTTAGTCACGTGTTTGTGTTTTGGGTTAACAGCCAGCAAAATTGTGCCTTTAATCGCTGTTAGTGACAAGTGAATGCTTAGTGACAGTAAAAGAATTGGCAAGATCAAATTGATGAACGAAAAAAGGAAGATACCTCTAGAAGGATGGTCTTCACATAATGGGCGCGTGCTTTCAATTAGTGGTAAAAATACTATGTTAAGATATTATTAAGTGCAATTTACTATATATTTTTTCGGAATCTCATTAATGCTGATTTTGTTAGATAAGCAAATTGATTTGAGCAAAGAGGAAAACTTTGGACAAACTTGAAAACCTGGACAAATTTTGGACAGAAAAAGATAATTTTGATTCAGGCAATAGTAAGAGTCTTCATTCATCAAATGAAAGTTTATTTTAATAAATAAAGAATCTGCACCAAAGAAATAAAAATACAAGTTTGCAACTCCGAAGATAAATTGAAGCAGTAGGTAAGCATAGTTGCAATATGATTTTAAACATATAAATTTTTAATTTTTTTTCAATTTTAATAGCTTAGTGATAAAAGTATTGAAATGTCCCAAAAAAAAAGGTTTTGACAAAAGTTATTTTTATCAATATATCTATTTGACTTTTTATTTTTCTTATAAAAAAAATTAATATTTAATAAATTTTTGTTGTTTTATTATTTCCACTTGTTTTATTATTTACTAGCTTATTTTTTATTTGATTAATAACAATAAAAACAAGAATTATTTGGTAGTGCATAAGATTGTTTAATTTAAGTAATTTAACATATATAAAAATCATACATAATACACCTCATTTTGATAAAACTGATTATTAACACTATTCGAACCATTTAAATTTGTGCAACTCATAATTTGTTAGATATAACTAAATATCAGAATACTTATACTCTACAGAAATTGCTGCTATGACTATGCAAGGAACATGCTCATATTAAAAAAGAATATGAACAAATGAAACAAATATTATGTAAATTAAATGATGGTAAGTTGAGCTTTTTTGCACTTTTGACAAAAATATTTTTTAAATGTGTTTATCTGTTTGCCCAGCTCGGTTTTGATAAAGTTTATCATACAAACTTTACTATGGAAATACAAAATATAAAAATAATGCTATTGATTAGTTTAAGATTATTTAGATATTTAGCGATGAAACTTCCAGAATATGCTGCATGTGTATACTTTTTATTTGTTATTGTTACAGACTTACCAAAAATGTTTAGATTCATGCAACAAAGTTTGACATCAGCCCTGAGCTAATCTAGTTCAGAGTATTTAGACAATTCGACTCCTATTATTTTTACCCAAACAGCAAGTTCAGCTGCACTTAAAACAACTCTGAGTAAATCTGTGAAAAAATCCATGGAAAACTCATGGTTTTTCCATGGGTTTTTTTCAAAAATTTCCATGGGAATATTTCATACGGGTAGAATGGAAACTTATGTAAAACACTAGAAAAATTGTAAAGCAAACTCGAAAGCTGCTACCAGAAGCTTGCGGTAGTGAAAAAGTTAAACCTTAAAAAAAAAAACGGAAAAAAAGCACATCTAAACTTTTTTAAGTATTTTTTTAAGTAATAAGAACAAAACTATCTGTAATATTTCAAAAGTTTTAAAAGTTTTAGTTAACCCAGGCAGAAAAGTTACCCTGACGGAAAAAAATACAAAAAACTTTTGTTCTATTTGTGCTAATAAGTCCCTGTGTAATAAGGTTACAACTAATAATAATTACAATATATTATTCACACACAGGAGGTAATCCACTGTTATTAAGGGTGGTAGCCCTCCTATCGAGGATCGACATGGTCAGAAATCTAGAGTTATTTTAAATAATTCTATTTTAAAGCTGAGATAACCAAGGAACTTGAGGAGATGAAAACAAAGATAGCGGTACTGTCTCAAGACAACATGAAACTTAGAATTGTAATTGCTAAACTGGTTGATAGACTAGACAAGCTTGAAACCAACCTAGTTCAAACATCTGTAACAAGTAAAAAGTTATTCTCAGTGGTTGCATCAGATGCAGCTCGATCCATCAATGTAGGTGAAGCCAACATTTTAAATGAAATTAGTAAAGAGACACAGGACAAACCAAAGAAAGAAATGTAATTGTATTTGGGATTCAAGAATCAACCAAAACAATTGAAATAGACCAAAAAAATGATGACAAGAAGAAAGTAAAAAAAGTGTTTGACTGTTTGAACCTTAACAATAGCAAGATCACAAAAATTCACAGATTAAAATCAAAGAACAAACCAAGTCCAATGAGTATTGAATTAGAGAGTACAGAATACCAGGCATTAGTGTTAAAAGCAGCAAAAAAACTGAAAGACAGTGTTCGTTACCAATGTAAAGTAAACATTAATCCTGATTTGACACATGCGCAACGAATTGTACGAAAAGCAAGTAGTGGATGAGCGAAACCGCCTAAATGCTGCACAAATCGACATGTCAACTTTGTACATCATCCGAAATGGAGCTGTAGCTATGATTAAAGGATCACCAGTAGGTATGGCAGTGACAACAACAGTTTTAACAGGCCAATTGACATTAGCAACTCCAACAAATGCAAACACTTCATCTGCAACAGGTGGAGCAAGTCAAAAAATCACAAATGCATAACAACCACAGAACTAAACCAAATCATAGAAGAAGCCAAAAATCTAGTGGATAACAAAAAGTTCACTGGTATGTTTATAGCTGGAGATTTCAACAAACCCAACATTGAATTCTCCGATAATCTGTGTTAGTGTTAAAAACAACTGTCACCAGAGCTTAAACTTTGTAGACAATTTAAACGAAAATTATCTCCACCAGTGCGTGTCTAAACCAACGTTTCAGATTGAGGATGGAAAACAAACAAACATATTAGATCTTGTAATATCAGACAACAATAAAAAAGTGATAGACATGGAAATAGGACCACCACTAGGATCAACCAATAAGGGACACAATGTTATTCAATGGAGTGTCATCACAAACAGCACCATTATAAGAGAAATCTATAGCAACAAATCATACGCCTACAGAAAAGGTGATTATACAAGAATGAATGAAGCACTAGAGCGCATTCATTCTTGTATAATTTAGAAAACTTGTTACACTCTACTTCTCTGCTATCTGCTAATTTAATTGGATCCAGACAAGATGAACACCTGACAAGAAGATATTTTATGGGAGATTTTTCTAACATGTGAGTTGCCAGTGAAGATAAAAATGTACAAACATCTTTGTAAAATTTTGAAATGATGCTTCCTTTTGATGTTGATAAGCTTTTGTATTTTTGAATTTCCATATTGGCAGACAGACCAATTTCAATTGTATCTTTTCTATAACATTGGATCTGTGAGAATAAGCTTCATTATTTTTGTAATTGTATCAGATCTTTTCATTACATCATTTAATAAAAACTTACTTAGAATTCAAACTAATATATTTTTTAAAACATCAAATATAAATGGGACCATTGGTTTATCACTTTGAAAACCCTTTAGAAATAGATTTAACTTTTCAGCTATAAATTCAACAAACTTTAATTTAGCAATAAACAAGGATCTTTTATTGTATCTTTTAAAATATCAAACCACTTTTCATGAGGTTGCATTGATTTTGGTAAACTTTGTAAGTGTTCAATTAACTTCAAATACCAAGGAAAAATATTTGCTGCTTGTTCAAAACAGTTTTGATTCTCACATCAACGATGGCCACAATAAGGTAAAGAGTAAACTTTTCTCTCAGTTATATTTTCATAGATTTCTCTGCGCGAAGGGCATTCATTCAGAAACTCCTACATTGCTTTTGATTTTTCCCCAAGCTTCCATTCAGAGTTATTAACCGATGCTTTTAGGCTTTCATGAATTGTGTGGATCATTGACAAACTAAACAACATTGCAGCTTTCTAGTCTTTATTTTTGTTTATGTGTGATTCATCTGTGTTGATAATGATATCGCCTGTTTTTAAAATTTTATGTTGTTAGGTAAAACATCATTATATTTCAGGCTAAAATTGAGCTTTGAACAATATGTTTATCTAGTTTAAATAAATAACAACTCTCAATTGTATTAGCTGAATTATCTTTTCGTTTTTGATAGTCCTTAGTCAATAATGGATTTTTAAATTGTTATGGGTCTACAACACTTAATTTCAACGAAATTAAATTAAAAAGTTACGTCATAGAAGACAAGAAAAATATCAACATCTGTTTTTGATAACTTGTCTTTTATAGCAAATTCTAGAGGTGCAAGTCTTAGTTAACTTTAAGTTCTACATAATATAATACATCGTTGTACATTCATTTTGATAATAATAAATTTCTTTAGTATAATCATTTATTATATTTTTAGACTGTTTACCGTAGGACTTCTGTCCCAATTTAACTTAGTGGGGATAAAAAGAAAGAAAATAAGAAATTGATTTTTGTGGCCGTTTTTGAATTAAAGTCTAATGTGTTTCACTCAATTTTCACAAAATTTCATTTGCTATTTCGTATTACAATAAAACAAGTGACTGTTTTTCATGTTCACTCATTTTTTAGAAGTCGCAGCAAGCTTGTATAAAAAGACTTCTTGACGAGAAATAGTTAATTTTATTCAGAGAAAGCTGAAGAACGCCTCTGATCAAATCGGGGGGTTGCGTAGGCAACAACGCCAAGAAACAAAGGAGAAAGCTCAAGAAACAGAGGAAAAAGAGGAAGGTGAAAATAATGTGGAATTTGGAGATAATCTGCTGATGACTCTTAATTTATTTAAGTTAATTTAACTTAATTCATTTAACTCTTAATTTATTTAATATATTCTGCTGAACAATACTGCTGTCAGGGTTAGGATTAGGGGTTAGGGTTAGGGTTATTATAAATAGTTCTCCTATGTTTAAACCTATAAAAAATAAACAAAATGCTTCCTCTTTTATATTGACTTTTAAAAGAGATTTTTTTTTGGCACCTTCCGACACCAAGAAGAAAAACTTTTTCAGATGTGTATAATTTGTTAATTATGATTAACAAATACAATTAACGCGTTTTTCATGTCTTTTTATGACAAGATAAAAACAAAAAAAGATGTCTTTTCGATGTCGATAAAAGATGTCTTTCAGATTTGAATAACCGACTAAAAAAAGCGTCTTAAAGACGCATTTTCATGACTTTTCATGACAAGATAAAAACAAAACATTTAATAAGGCTGGATACTCATTTAGTTCGCGATCTTCATTTACCAGTCTTAAATATTTTTAATTGAGAGTTTTTGATTCAGCAAAATAATTGCATAATGAACTTAATACTGGAGGTGATAACTCATAATAATTTTTACTTTTGAGATGACTTTTTAAAACATTTTCACCCATATTTCTAACATTAATGTCTTTTTTACAAAATGAACATGATGCATTTGTTGTCCTTTTTTTAACATTCCAGTTTTTATATTAAGGTGTTGGCAACCATGCATTCAAAAAATGTGAATCTTGAGGCATTTTATATTTATACTTTACTATTTATACTTTTTTTAGAATTTAGAATATAAATCAAAATATTAAAGCGAAATATAAAAAATAAAGAAAACATAAAAATTAAAGCCGTTAATTTTTTTAATTGAATTTTTAAAATTGAATTGAATTGAATTTAAAAGAATTTAAGTTTACTGCAATATTATTAGTAATTTTAAAATTATAATTAGAAAAATAAAAATTCCAGGACAGTCCAGGACATTTTTAAAAAAGTCAAAATTTTTCAGGACATTCCAGGACACTTGTAAAAATCGAGGACATTCCAGTGGCCACCACTATATTATGTTATTATCATATTAATTTATTTTATACTTTTTAAGTGTTTTTAAATTGTTATTTGTTTTGGAATGTAGTAAATGTAGTTTTAAAAAAAGCGTACTTTAATTACATCTTATAAATATATAAAACAAATTGTTAAAAAAAAAAAGTATATAATTACCTTTCTTGTCAGAAGTTATGAAATTTGTTTCTGATGAACTTGATGCCTCTAAATGATTTTGAAAAGTTATTATTACTAATCAGGGTTGGGATCAATTGTATTTAATCGAATACAACCATGCTAATTGTAAACTAATTTTAATTCCCAAATACAAATTCAATCAGTTGTAATGCGAATACAAATATTTTGCATATATTTACAAATGTGAATACAAATATTTATATTTTAGAAAATATGTAAATAAATTAAATTTTAAATAACTTAAATTTTTAATTTTTAAAAACTAGTGATTAATTCTAATTAAGTTTATTTATTACATAATTTTTTGATCAGCTAATTTTTGTTCATTTAATTAAATAATATGCTTGTTCTTATTTTAAAGAAAAATATATCATAAAAAATACTATAAAAAAAAAATTACTTAAAGGGACCACCAAGTCCTGAGACATGTTGTGTTCATATTCAAGAGAATGTTAAAAAAACGTCTGAGCAAATTTTTTAAATTTAAAACTGATTAATAAATGTATACCAAGAAAAACAAATCTTATTGTTTTAGTCGAAGCTTGTCTTCTCCATTTTCTGCGGTATTTGAAGTCTTTAAAATAAACGCAATTTTTCCAAATGCATTATACAGACTTGATAATTTATTCAAATGCGTTTAATTTATAGGAGTTTTAGTAATGACGTCATCGGAAACATTCTAAAAATTCTTTAAAAAAC
Source organism: Hydra vulgaris (assembly GCF_022113875.1). Lineage (NCBI taxonomy): Eukaryota > Metazoa > Cnidaria > Hydrozoa > Anthoathecata > Hydridae > Hydra > Hydra vulgaris. The sequence continues at coordinate 41,738,099 of NC_061168.1, forward strand.
TTACTGCTTACTAAAATAGTTAACTATAGTTAGTTATTTTATTTTCTATAATCTTAACATTGAAAAATATTTTATGTTTTTTTTCTTTGAAGGTCACGTTGACGGTCATGTTATCACTTTAACTGAAGTTTAACTTATTTAGCCACGTGTCAGAATAAATTTAGTAAAACTTGTATGATATTTTTGATTTAAAAAAAAAAATGGAATGAATATTTTTGAAGATTGCAAGAAAATGTTATTATTGAGTTAATGATTCGACAAATAAAAAAAAATACAAGTCAAACTTTTATTTGTTATTTACTTATTTGTTATTTATTATTAAATTTTATTTGTTATTCGAAGTGGTTTTTTAATTTGAATGCAAATTCGACATAAATTGAAAAATACTCAATGTATCGCATTTTTGAAACGTGCACTGCGACCGTATTCACTATGTTTTTGGTAAAAATATAATTTTTACCAAGATAAATTAATAACTACATTGATTAAAAAACAGCTGTGTGTAATTTACTTTAAATATAAATTGTATAAATTGTAACAAAAATACTTCGCGTTTTTAAATCCATGGTTATAAAATAATAAAGAGTAAATTTTTAAATAAAAATTACAACGCCACAATTAATAAATTCAATACTTTTGCAATTCTTTTGTTACGTAATTCTTTTGTGCTGAATTCTTTTGTGCTGAATTCTTTTGTGCTACGTATCTCTAACTAATCATATAAAATAATTTGCAATGGACAAAAAATATTTTAAATAATTCAGCACGGGTATTGAACAAAAATTTAGTAAACAAATTTAGTAAATAAATAATAAATAGTGTAAGTGTTTTTATTTATTATATAGTGTAAGACGTAATTATTGCAATAATAACTGAATCTAAGAGATCGCATAGTGAATAAAGTATAATTAAATTTAATAAAAAAAGTGTTAAGGATATTAATATCGAAGGTTGGAGTGAATGAAATTTAGAAATAAGTGAAAAAACGAATCTAAAAGGTAAAAAATGATCCAAAATAAACAACGTTGTTTAAGCAAACTAAAAAGTAGAAAATAATTTTCTCTGAGCTTGTCAAAATGTCTGATTGTATTCCTCTTATAATGATGACGGATTTTATAACAAATTTGATACACGTAAAACGAAAAACGTTGGGCACATGTTATAAGTTAAAAGATTGGTGATCGACCAATACTTATAACATGCGCCCTATGTTTTTTGTTTTAAATTTGTGATAAAATCTTTCATCATTATAAAAGGAATATAATGGAACATTCTGACAAGCTCAAAGAAAAATTATTTTCTACTTTTTACTTCGCTTGAAAAACGTTGTTTTTAAAAAAACTCATTATTTATTGTGGATTATATATATTGGATGTTATAATAATGGAAATATATATTATGAAATAAGATTAAAAAAAAAAAAATTTTTTACAAATCAGAGAAAATATGCATTAATAATTTTTTTTTTAAATATTGAATAAGTAAATTAACAAAAGTGCATTATTATTTTAGGTTAAAAGATTTTTTTTAATACTTTGAAAGAAAAACTTATAACAAAAGAAATAAAAATATATGTGGTCGATTATTTAAAAAAAGTTGCGCAAATATAATACTATTTTGTTTTTTTTTTGATTTTTTTTTCGAACACATTTTAGAACTATAAAATATAGTAAAAATGAATATGATTTGAAAATTGTATGTAAAAGATAATAATCGGTGTTTTATACAAAAAAAAAATGTATGACGTCACGTACTAAAACTGCTATGAATTAAATTATTAAGTCTGTATAATGTAGGACTTGAATAAACTATTAAGTCTGTATAATGTAGGGATGTACCGAAGCTTCAGCTTCGGCTTTAGTTCGACCAAAGCCATGGGCGTTTTTTGCCCAATAATTGGCTTCGCCGAAAAAATGGACATTACTAAGCAGCATTCGACTGAGGAAGACATTTTTTAAACGTTCACACGACGTCTGTTTTCCGAATAAAACGTAGTTGAACGTTCAAAATTCTTCTTTTTTTTTTCTTCTTCTCAGAAATTTAAATAAGCCTCTGATCTATTTAGTTGTGAAGATTAAATGAATCCAGCAACGGCTTTTGGAGGTGGCAAGGTCGTGTGTAAGGCGGCCATAAACGGCACGATAGCGGATAGAAAGTAAAGTTACTCAATGAAACACATTGATTTCTTTATAATCACTCAATATAAGCTGATTAAAACTGTAACATTAAAGTAAACTTTATATAATTAAATACCATAACCCTAATATTTAGTTATGATCACTCGAGCTTAGCAATAAAATTTATTTATGCATTAGTTGGTAGTAAAATAATGAAAAATAATGAAAATTTAATTTTTTTAGCACTTAGTTATTAGTCAGCATCAACTTCTAAAATCCGAGTTATATTAAATTATATATTTTTTAATATTAGATTAAAATTAAAAATTAAAACTGAAAATAAATCTTCGTTTGAAATTACTTAGATGTAACTAAAACCTCCGGATTTATTTAATATTAATTATATTAAATATATTTAAATATAATTAATATTAAAGATATTTTGATATTTAGATATTTTGCACTACTCGAACAATATGCTCAGATAGAACAAGCTCTGCTGAATCAGTGCAAATCATTACCAGCACTGCCACAGATGAAACGCAGGAAGCTCGCGTGTGTCTAATAACAAAACTGCCTTTTTTCAAAAAGCATCGACACAGGTAACTCAGCTAACTGTAGCTGAATTCATTTACTATTCAGTATTAATGATTTTTTGACTGGATAGGTGCATGTCTTGTCGAAAAATTATCTTTTGTATAAAAAAAAAATAACTTAACTTATCTAAGCTTATAATATTATAATAAATGTTCTAGCGAGGGGGGAAAGATACATACCCTAACCCTAATCCTAACCCTAACCCTGACCCTAACCCAACCCTAACCCTGACCCTAACCCTAACCGTGACAGTTTCTCCACATGAGCCATAGTGATGTGGTCAGCTTTGGCGAAAAAAACAAAAAAAAAAAAAAAAAGGAGTTGCTCAGTTTTGCTAAAATTTTAACTTCAAGCAAGTTTTAGGATTAAAATGTTGAGCAAGCTCAACATTTTAATCCTAAAATATGAAATAAAAAGTCAAATATAAGTCTAAAAAAAATAATTTTTTTTTTCTATTTTTGTTTTTACTTTTTTCAATGTTTTCATTCTTTATACTTACTTATTTTTGTTCAAATTCTGTTTATTACAAAATTAATTTTAATAATAAAAGAATATAAAGTTTGTATTTTTTGGTTTATTTCTTTATGTTATTTCTATATTTATGCATTTTTTTAAAAATATTTTTATTTTATTGATTCTTTATACTTTTTATGGTTTGCATAAGGCTGAAAATATAAACTTTTAGTGCTACATAGTTTGTTGTAAGTTTATTTAAAACGTTTCTTATGAATTACTGAAAAATTTTATTTTAGTTATATCAAAAATAAACGTAAAAAAAACACAAAAACAAGAGAGCTATGTGGATTCTAGTAGACGCTCATTTGAAAAGACGTCGGAGTTTCGACACATGAGACATGGAGATGTGGTTGGTTTTTGCATAAATAAGAAAAAAATAAATGGTAATTTGCATACCTTTGCTAAATTTTAACTAAGCAAGCTCAACAATTTAATCCTAAAATATAAAGTAAAAAGTCAAATATAAGTCTAAAAAAGTTTTTTTTTCTTCTATTTTTTTTTTTTTTTTTTCAATGTTCTCATTTTTTATATTTATTTATTTTTGTTCAAACTCTTTTTATTAAAAAATTAATTTTAATAACAAAAGAATATAAAGTTTGTATTTGGTTCAATCATAATTCTAACCTTTCAAAATAATCATCAATAATATAGCAGAATTTATAACTTTTTTTTTTTAATTCTAATTTTTTCAAAATAATCATCAATAATATAGCAGAATTTATAACTTTTTTTTTTTAATTCTAATTTTTTAAAAAAAAAAAATAACACAAGATAAAAAATCAGAAAAATCAAGTAAGTTGTAGGAGCGTTGTTAATTATTATAACATAGTTTATAAATTTAATATTTGACAAAGTTGTAGCAAAATATAAACCATTTTAACAATTTAAACAATATTCTTCAACTTAATTTTCAAATTTTGAACCTCCTGTTCAATTGCTAACTTTTTTATAAAAATTAATTTAATACCAACTAGGCTGCAAGCCTAAATAAGTTGGGAAATATCAAAAAACATTGTTGAAGTTCAAGAAAATGTTTCAAATTATCTTCTTTTGTTTCTTTATATTTTTTTAAGAAATAGAAAGTAAATACTTTTTATTTGTTTTTTTATATTCTTTTGTATATTTATGTTGGATGGGGAAGACGAAATCTTAGTAAGGTAGGGTGGGTTGTAAATATTACCAAAAACTTAAAAAAAAAACACTCTCATTTGTTAAGCACCCTAGTGTAACATTTTTTGGTTTATTTCTTTAACTTATTTCTATAATTATGCATTTTTTTAATATTATTCTACTTTTTTTTTGGTTCAAAAAAACAAGATAGCTATTTAGATTCTAGTAGACGGTCATTAAGAAAGACGTCGGAGTTTCTCCACATGAGACATAGTGATGTGGTTAGTTTTTGCAAAAATAAGAAAAAAATAAAAGGAAAGTTGCACAGTTTTGCTAATATTTTAACTTAGCAAGTTAAAATTTAAGTTCTCATTTTTTATATTTACTTGTTTTTGTTCAAAATCTTTTTATTACAAACTTAACTTTAATAATAAAAGAATATAAAGTTTGTATTTGGTTCGATCATTTACCTTTTAAAAGAATTATCAATAATATAGTAGAATTTATAACTTTTTTTTTTTTATTCTAATTTTTTTTTAGATGAAATAAAAATAACAAAAAAAAAAAAAAAATCACAAAAAAACAAGTAAGTTGTTAATTATTATAACATAGTTTATTAGTTTAATATTTGACGAAGTTGTTGCAAAATATAAACCATTTCTACACTTTAAACAAAATTTATTAACTTAATTTTCAAATTTTGAACCTCCTTTTTAATTGCTGGTATTTTTTATAAATACAAATTTAATACCAACTAGGCTGCAAGCCTACTTAAGTTGGGAATTATTAAAAAACATTGTTGAAGTTCAAGAAAATGTTTCAAATTATCTTCTTTTGTTTCTTTATATTCTTTTAACAAATAGAAAGTAAATACTTTCTATTTGTTTCTTTATATTATTTGGTATTTTTTATGTTGGATGGGAAAGACGAAATCTTAGTAAGGTTGGGGTGGGTTGTAAAAATTACCAAAAACTAAAAAAAAAAACCCTCTTATGTGTTAAGCAGCCTAGTATATTAATTTTTGGTTTATTTCTTTATATTATTTCTATATTTATGCATTTTTTTAATATTATTTTAATTTTATTTGGTTCTTTATAATTTTTATGGTTTGCATAAGGCTAAAAGTTTAAATTTTAGTGCTATATAGTTTGTTGAGAGTTTATTTAAAACGTTTCTTATGAATCGTTGATAAATTTTGTTTTAGTTACACCATAAATAAACGGAAAAAAAACACAAAAGCAAGATAGCTATGTGGATTCTAGTAGAAGGTCATTTAGAAAGACGTCGGAGTTTCTCCACATGAGCCATAGTGATGTGGTTAGTTTTGGCGAAAATAAGAAAAAAACAAAAGGAAAGTTGCACAGTTTTAGTAAAATTTTAACTTAGCAAGCTCAACATTTTAATCCTAAAATATGAAGTAAAAAGTCAAATATAAGTCTAAAAAAGATAATTTTTCTCTTCTATTTTTGTTTTAATTTTTTTCAATGTTTTCACTTTTTATATTTACTTATTTTTGTTCAAATTCTTTTTATTACAAAACTAATTTTAATAATAGAAGAATATAAATTTTGTATTTTTTGGTTTATTTCTTTATGTCATTTTTATATTTATGCATTTTTTTAAAATATTTTAATTTGATTGATTCTTTATACTTTTTATGGTTTGCATAAGGCTAAAAATATAAATTTTAAGTGCTACATAGTTTGTTGTAAGTTTATTTAAAACGTTTCTTAGGAATTGTTGATAAATTTTATTTTAGTTACATCAAATATAAACGGAAAAAAAAAACCAAAAACAAGATAGCTATGTGGATTCTAGTCGATGGTCACTTAGAAAGAAGTCGGAGTTTCTCCACATGAGCCATAGTAATGTTGTTAGTTTTGGCGAAAGTAAAAAAAAATTAAAAGGAAAGTTGCACAGTTTTGCTAAAAATTTAACTTAGCAAGCTGAACATTTTAATCCTAAAATATGAAGTAAAAAGTCAAATATAAGTCTCAAAAAGATTATTTTTTTCTTCTATTTTTGTTTTTATTTTTTTCAATGTTTTTATTTTTTATTTACTTATTTTTGTTCACATATTTTTTATAACAAATTTAATTTTAATAATAAAAGTATATAAAGTTTGTATTTGATTTGATATTTGGCTTTTAAAATAATCATCAATAATATAGTAGAACTTGTAAATTTTTTGTATAAATTCTAATTTTCTTATAGAAGAAATAAAAATAACAAAACAAAAATAAATAAAAAAAAACATGTAAGTTGTATGAGCTTAGTTAATTATTATAACATAGTTTATAAGTTTAATATTTGACGAAGTTGTTGCAAAATATAAACCATTTCAACAATTTAAACAATATTCTTCAACTTAATTTTCAAATTTAAAACCTCCTGTTTAATTGCTGGATTTTTTTAAAAACATATTTAATACCAACTAGGCTGCAAGCCTAATTATGTTGGGAATTATCAAAAAACATTGTTGAAGTTCAAAAAAATGTTTCAAATTATCTTCTTTTGTTTCTTTATATTCTTTTAAGTAATAGAAAGTAAATACTTTCTATTTTATTCTTTATATTATTTTGTATTTTTTATGTTGGATGGGAAAGACGAAATCTTGGTAAGGTTGGGGTGGGTTGTAAAAATTACCAAAAACTTGAAAAAAAAACTCTCTCATGTCTTAAGCATCCTAGTGTATTATATTATCGTTTATTTCTTTATATTATTTCTATATTTATGCATTTTTTTCATATTATTTTAATTTTATTCGGTTCTTATTATTCTTTATAGTTTGCATAAGGCTAAAAATATTAATTTTTAGTGCTATATAGTTTGTTGTAAGTTTATTTAAAACGTTTCTAATGAATTGTTGATAAATTTTATTTTAGTTACACCAAAAATAAACAGAAAAAAAAACACAAAAACAAGATAGCTATGTGGATTCTAGTAGACGGTCATTTAGAAAGATGTCAGAGTTTTTCCACATGAGTCATAGTGATGTGATTAGTTTTGGCGAAAATAAGAAAAAAATAAAAGGAAAGTTGCACAGTTGTATTAAAATTTTAACTTAGCAAGCTCAACATTTTAATCCTAAAATATGAAGTAAAAAGTCAAATATAAGTTTAAAAAAACTAACATTACGTATTGAAATTGTAAAAATGAATATGTAAACAATAAAGAGTTCAAGTGACTGCTTACTGACTAGCTTGTATGCAGCTTGTTTTTAGTAATTTAAATTAAAAAGAAAATCATAAGTTCTAGATGTCGTTCCGTCCTGAGCATTAGCAAAGAATTCAGCACAATTTGTTTTTTGTCCTTTATATGAAAACTTAACTAACCCAGTCTTTTTTTCAGTTTTCTCTCTTTTAATTAGAAACCCATTGCAGCATCAAATGAGGATGAGATGCAGCTGCAATCGCATAGATTCTGAATGATGAATTTTTTTTAAACAAATGTGGGAAACAAATGTGGAAATGTGTTTGAAATCAAACCCTTATTTAATTTTTCGTTGTTAGACAACTTTTGGAAGAAGCACCTTAAATTTCTTTTAAACTTACTTAACCGTTGGCATCAGGAACTCCAGAAAAGAAATAGTTTTCTCATGCAGTTTGTCCAGAGCATCAGTAATAGGTTTCATAAACTGCTTATATTTCTCTAATATCTCTAACTCATCTGGTTAAAACGGTGCAATTTTAATGCATCCATGATTTAGGTGAGCTTTTATTTTACTCTTGGCTCCAAAAGTTGATATATGTAATCATAAATAGAATTACATCGAGTCTTCCTTTGGCTGAATGTTTTGAGCAAATGGCTATTGCTCCCAGATATTGTTGTTTATGTAAACTTCATTCTTTTTTAATCAATTTTGGAATGTCATTTGTAGCGAGCAGGTACAGAGTGTGACTAGCTCGTTTTTTATGTTGTAAATACTAACCGCTACTTGTTTTTTCCAGCTCATTTGTCAGAATGGTATCAACATCAACTATCTCCACATGTATCTTCTCTATCTTTATTTTATGATGAACTTTGTGGCTCTTCAGATTCTAATGATATCAGGTTTTACCATTACCAAAATTGCTATCATTTTAGCACTCATTCAATGCTTTGAAAAAATTTGAACCATTGATAGTTACAGTGAAAGCTATGTTGTGATGATCAAGCCGAGCCAAATGGGTAACAATACCAAAGCCATCTTTTAAAATATATGAGTGAAGAAATCAAAGGATTACGTAATGAAAATAATTCATTAAAATCAAACTAAAATCTGCAAAGAACATTTACATATGAGTCAACATATTTTTATCATCTACATATTTTTTGACATTACAAAGTAAATTGTACAATGTTTGCAAATAAAAGTTATTTTATAAAAGCACTCAAGTTAACTAAGGATTATAGATAAGGAAAAAGGATTATGTTAAAGCAACATTTAAGTTAACTAAGGATCAGATCATCTTTATCATCCTGCCATTACGGAAATACTCCATGGTAATACATGTTAAACTCATTGATTTTCTTGGAAAACTAATGCAATTCTATGAGGCTCATGGCTGAACCATAGTATTTTAATTTAATTCACGGGTCATATTGCATTCTTATGTTTTTGTTAGTAAAAATATGGGTTTATAGTTAGATCATGATTCCTAAATATTAGTCAATGGGTTTCAATATTTTTCCATGGGTCTCAATGATTACTCTACGGTGTTCAATTATTAAAAATATGGTAACATATTTTGCCCATACAACATGACTGAGAATATGTTACTATGATTTAAAATATTTTACCTAAAATTTATTCTTTTGCATGTGGTACAACTCATATGTTAATGTGTCTAAAAAAGTTAGTTTACAGCTGTGAGTCTAATTAAAATGGCATTTACAAAAAAAATTGAGCAGCTAAAAACAGAAAAGGTTCTCTCTTTTGATTGGGTTAAAAAATTTATTCTTTAAAGTCAGAAACATTTTTCTCGTTTGCTGGATTTCATGACTTGTGTAAAGTATGTCTATAATATCAATAAAGTCCGCATTTTGTGCATATATTTTTATATTATAGGAAACATAAAAACTTTGTTAAAATGTTTTCAGAGAAAAGACTGTGTTTAGCAAATGTTTTGTCCAATTAAGTTAAGGAGCCTTTCATTTAGCAAATTTAGATTTTTGCTGCTTTTAATAACTGCTATTGTTATTTTATAATATAAATTTTATAATAAATAAATAAACGTCAATATAATATAAATTTTTTCATTAATAAATAAATTTTATTGTTATTTTTATTAATTAATAAAAAAATATAAATTTTATAATTATTAAATAAACGTCAATAGGAAATTGCTCCACGCTAAAATCAAATATATTAACATTAACGTATAAACAAAACATCGCGGCGTGAAATGAGCTCTCCCAGCTAGCACACATACGTTGTTAAAACATTAGAACAATGTCGCGCGTTTTGCTGGCCCAACATCGGCTGCCAACATTGTTTTTATATCATTATGGTTACAAATGGGACGTCGCTAACTACTAAAAACCAATTATGACAAAACGTTTATTTAAAGTCGGAAAATGGTTTCTACGTTGATTTAACGTTTTATTTCAAACGTTGGCCCAACGTTGTATCTAAGTTGATTCAAAGTTGAACTTTAATTGGCAAAACGATGTATTCAATAGTATTCGGAATAAAATTTTTATTAAATTCTTTTTTCTTTATATATAAATGTACATATATATTTTATATTGAAGTTTTTTCCCCTCAGGCATTTGCCGTGCAGAGTTTTAATAAAGAATACAGTAGTTATATTTACAAGGTGGTGTACTGTTTTACTACTAAGTCAAAAAAAGACATAATCTCTAGAGACTACATGAGGAAAAAAAAACAAAGAATAATACGAAAAAGTAAAAAAAGAATTCGAAAAAAAATTATCTGGGCGTTTTAGTTTAAAAAAAAGATTGTTGTTCATTTTTATATTTTTATTTTCGTTGTTCCAGATTTGTGCAAGTTCTAATAGAAAAAAATCCTTTTCATTTGTTAGCTTCAAAATTTTGAATTCTTGAAAAAAAATTTTTATGATTTTGTTTTGTTTTGGAGAGAGTCACTCTCGCAAACATGGACTTTTCGTGGAATGACCTCATTCTATTACAATATAGTTTGTATAAAAGCTCATTCAATATTATTTTACCAATATAAAAACTATTTGCAGAAGGTGATAGCGCAAAAAGAAAAGATTTATAGATATTTTTAAGGGGTGGATGATTTGGGCAGATTTTTCGGATAAGAGCAAATGTGTATTTTATTAGTAGCTGTACTTTTTTGCATTTATACATCATGTGGGGTAGATTCTTTTTTTTCTTTTTACATTGGGGGCAGAGATCATTTTTTATATATCCTCTATTTTTAAATTCGGAGTTGGTAGGTAAAGCAAAGTGCATAAGTTTATATCTTATTTCATCTGCTTTATTGTTGTTTTAGTGGATTGAGCAGAATGTTTAGTAGTTTATTGTTGTTTTAGTGGATTGTGCAGAATAATTGAGACCATTCTTTTGTTTTTTTTTGTGGTGTTTTTCATGCTTTTGAAATGATTTTGCCACCTAAAACATTTTTCGGGTATATTTGTGATTTTGTAGTTCCTTGATATGGTGTATATAGTTTTTGAATTGAGGTCAGTAATACAAAGGGAAGGTTTATTCTTTAGGTGAATATATATCAGTGATTATTTGTGATTGAACATATGACTTTGATTATTTATGAGCTGTTTCCATTGAGGCGGTAAGGAATTTATAATTTTTGTTAGGAGGAGTTCCTTTATACCGATTAGCTGATTTACGAGAAATCCAGAGATAAATATTTATGCAATATTGCCTAGCTTTATTACGTCGTTTTTGGATTCTTGAGTTGGTTTAAGAGTTTTATTTCTGTGGCGCAGGTATGGGTTATAAAATATAAAATATATAATTATAAATGTATAAATATAAAGTATATTAATATAAATGGGTTATGAAATATAAAATATATTAATATAAATGTACATATATATTCGACGAATACATCCGACGCAAGTATTGCATTTATATAAACATATATGTTTATCGTTGGTAACGCTTGATCATGGGAACAAAAATCATGTTTGTGTTGGTTGTGGTTTGATATTTTAATAATCATGGAAGATTTTATTTAAGTTATATAATTTCGCAATATCAACGTTTGTAAAACCATCCCTAACGTCGGCTCTTTTTTGTTTTGTTTTTCTTATATGCATTCACTCCCAACAAGGCTGCAAGCAACCACCATTAAGTTGGGAGTTACTAGGAATATAAAAAGAACAGAATTATAGAGTAAGAAAACGGTTGACAGAAGACTTAAAAAGTTGAAGGTTGTATGAGTCAGGAAAACATAAAAATGGGAGAGAGTTCCAAAGGATTGAAGTGCGGGGAAAAAAACTAGATGAATAAAAGTTTTAAGAGCATGCAGTGACAGATACAGTAAACGAATGAGACATACCTGAATAACGAGTAAAACGAGAATGAATTTTAGCTGATGCAACTAGAGATGATAACTCCTTTGAGCAGTGACCATGATCGGATCTGTAGAAAAGAAAAAGAGATGCAACTTTACGACGATAAGAAAGAGGTTCAAGCTTAACAGATAAGCCAGGTCCAAAAACATTTACAATGCGTTTTTGGACCTTGTCAAAAAGAGAAAGTGAATCGTTAGAAGAACCAGCCCAAATATGATAACAGTATTCCATACAGGGACGAATAAGAGATTTGTAGAGGTAGAGAATGGAATCAGAAGTAACGAAATTGCAAGCACGATAAAGAGAAACAACCTTAGCAGAAACTAATTTAGCAATCGATTGTATATATGGTTTCCATGAAAGGTCAGTAGTAAGCGATAATCCAAGAAGACGTAAAGAGGAGGACTCAGTAAAAGGATTGCCATTCATTAATATAGGAATGTCGACCATATGACGGTAGTTGCTTGTAGTAAGCAACTGGGTTTTTTTAGAGTTGAAATTCACAAGCCACTGTGAACCCCAATCTACTACTGAAGTGAGATCAGATTCAAGATTAGCTGCTTGTTCTAGGCGATTGAAAAGAGAAGACTTTTTGTCAAGACAGGAGTATAAAGTTGAGTCATCAGCAAAAAGAGCTACTTTAGATGAAAGGTCGTCAGAAAGATCGTTTATGTAGATAAGAAACAAAACAGGGCCCAGGATGGAACCTTGGGGAACCCAAGAAGTTACTGGAAATTAAGAAAAGTGTTGGCTTTCAAGGATGACTTTAATAAACCGGTTAGAAAGAAATGATTTGATAATCTCAAAAACTTTTCCAAAAACACCATATGAAGCAAGTTTATGGAGAATACCAGCATGCCAAACATTATCAAAAGCTTTAGATATGTCGAGAGCAATAGCCTTAGCCTCACCACCTCCATCTAATGCACGATAAAATCTTTCAGTTACAGCAGTTAGCAAGACGGCCGTAGAGCGAGAGGATCGAAAACCGTATTGATTATCTAAAAGCAGTTTATTAGACTCAAGATAAGATGTGAGGAATTTGTTGATCAAAGACTCATAGACCTTCCTAATAACAGAAAGAAGACTGATCGAACAATATTTGGAGGAGTCAGAATTTTCTCCAGAGTTTTTGAATATTGGAACTGCAGATGCCATTTTCCAACAAGCAGGAAAACAAGACTCAGTCAAACACTTGTTAAATAGTTTAAAGAGAATTGAAGAAAGTTCTGGAGAATAATTATGCAAGACTGTGACAGGAATGTTGTCTGGACCACAAGCTGTAGACAAGTTTAGTTGAGATATGACTTTAGCAACAGAAGCCGGAGTGATTTGAACTTCTAACAATGGGTCAACCTGTTTGACTGGAATGAAAGGAAGAGAATGTCCATAAGATTCAAGAGTGGAATTAGAAGAAAAGTTCTTTGCAAACAGTTCTGCCTTATCCCTGGAAGAGGAAATAAGATCAGTCCCATGAATGAGAGATGGAATGTTAGATCTACCCTTGTTAACAATGCTGTTGAAGATTTTCCAAAAGTCTTTAGAGCCTAACTTCTGCGATAAGATGCGAGATTTAGTGAACTGAGAATAATGGAGTTTAGCATCAGAAAGCACCTTTTTAAATTGATTTCTTGCAATAATAAATAGCCGTTTGTTCTCAAGAGAGTTGTTCTTTTGAAAAAGATGAAAAAAAATGATTATGATTGGATATAGCAGCCGCACAAGAAGGAGAAAACCATGGAGTAGAATAAGGCTTGAATTGAAACCGACGAGAAGGAATAAAGGCTTCCATTCCAGCTTGAATCCAGGACGTAACGTAGGAGGCGCATTTGTCAGCTGGGAGAGAAAAAACATGAGCCTAAGGACCATCACGAAGAAAATCACAAAAGGAATCTCAGTCAGTTTTAGGGTAGTAGCAGGTGGTGCGATTATAAGGTGAGCCCTAAAAAGATATACGAGAAAAAAGATTTATAGAGATCATTGCATGGTCAAAACCACCTAAGGAAAAAAAGGAAAAAACAGAACATAAGCTAGGATAAGAGACAAGACATAAGTCAAGGAGTGAAGGTAAATGATTAGGGTTGTCAGGAAAACGAGTCACAAAGTCAACTATCTGAGTAAGAGATTGAGAAACGCAGAAGTTAAAGGCTTTAGTGCCAGCAGGATCAGTGGTGTTAGAGCCAAGCCATTCAGTGTGATGGGCATTAAAATCACCAATAACAACAAATTTGGCAGAGAGGTAAAGAGAGAGGGCATGGTCAATTTGATCAGAGATAACATCTAAAAGAGTGCAATCATGGAAAGAAGGAGAACGATAAAGAACAAAAAGAAAGGTAATACAGTGAAGCGGTGCTAGGCAAAAGCACATAAAAGAATGGTCAAAGGATTCGAACCTGATTTCACGACAAATAGGGGAAATAACGCGTATATATACCCCTAAACCTAGCATGTGACTATTGGAGTCTTTACGAATCGAAGGATAGTACCCATCAACACTGACATCTGAAGAAGGTATTGCAGAACTTAAATTTGTTTCACTAAGTGCAAGCAAGTCTGGTAATTTTTGCAGGAGGTAAGACTCAACTGATGGAAAGTTGCTTTGTAGACCGCGAATATTTTTAAAAGATATATTAAAATATTTAGGTGGTGTGGATGGTTTTTTAGGTTTTAAATTTTTGGTTACTTTGATCATTATTTTGTTTAATGAGAACTTGACTCATTCATAGATAGAGCACAGCCTCCTAATCAATGAGCTATGCAGTTGTCTCAGTCCTGTTAATTAACCCTAAGCCGTGACATAGGGCTCCTTATGTGGCCTTGACAATGCACACCAAAAGCATTAACAGGGACACCATCCATGCGCAACATGACACTGTTAATACTCTGATATTTTGCAGCTGTTGATGGAATCAGCCTCTCTGAGAGCTACCACAGAGTTCGGGAAACCTTACTACCAGCCGGCCTCAGAACCATTAAACTGAGTTTTAGAGCTGTACTATCATATGGAGATAACAGAAAGAGATGCATAGCCATTATCATGGAGGAATAAGCAAAATTCTATGATTAGAGTCAAGGAGATCCAGCATTCATCATCCTAGGCAGGCAACAATGTAACACAGATTACATCTACGCTAGCCTAATAGATGAAAAAGGGGTTCGAGGCTGGTTAGCAGAATTTTTCTGCTTACCCCTAAAGTCTTTGCCTAGGAGGCCTTTTACAAGACAGTACCATGATGCAGTTAACATCTGCCCAAGATGAGTATTTTTATCGAGACACCATCTCTAGCCTTTACTCAACCAAGAGCCCCAATGCAGGGGATGTTTAGCTGGATGCAGTTAATATATGCCCAAGATGAGTATTTTTATCGAGTCACCATCTCTAGTCTTTACTCAACCAAGAGCCCCAAGGCAGGGAAATTTTTAGTCGGAGTTTATTTCTCCTAGCCTTTGCATAAAAAGAGCACACTCTGCAAGGCAGCAGGGCTTGTGGCAGGTGGTTCTGGGTTACGTGATACCAGTAGCAAGAATGATCTTGATTATCCTGACCTGGAGTACTTAAAAGGAGTTACTTCCCGCAACAGTACTTTGAGAAAACCAGTCATGACATTTTGGAAGTGCATTAGGAAAAACACTGCATCTAACAAAATTCAGGAGTCTAAGGTGAGTGTACATTTTGTAGTTGAAGTAAGTAGTTAGTTACTGAGCTCACGCTGCATTAGAGTATAAACAGAACACAAGCAAACATAAATCAACTTACGGGTGAGTCAACACCGCGCCAGAGGTTCAGACAGAACACAAACATACATAAAAAGCATAAAGTAACTTACGAGTGAGCGAACACCGCGCTAGAGGTTCAGACAGAACACAAACATTCATAAAAAAACAAATAAAACATAAACATAAACTCAAAGTAACTTACGGGTGAGCGAACACCGCACCAGAGGTTCAGACAGAACACAGGCATACATAAAGAACATAAAGTAACTTACGGGTGAGCGAACGCCGCGCCAGAGGTTCAGATAGAACACAAACATATAACGTAGATTACAGGTGAGCTAATACAGTAACTAAGGTACCTCCAACTATATGGGAAAAAAAAAAAAAAAAAAAAAAAAAAAAAATAGGCATGACTGATATAAGATTGTACTGATGACAGGAAGAGCACTCCTTCCAGCCTTTTCTTAGATAGCAAATCCTGCCAGGCAGCAGAACATGGAACAGATTGCACTGGTTTACATGTTACCAGTAGCAGGATGATTATAAAGACCATTCCCCTGACCTGACATAAGCCAATGCAAAACCAATACAATTCCAACACCAAACACCAACACAAATTCCAATACCAAAACCAACACAATTCCAACACCAAAATAACACAATTCCAATGCAAAACCAATAAATTAATTGGCTTAAGCCAATTAATGTATGCAATATATATATATATACATAAATATATATATATATATATATATATATATATATATATATATATATATATATATATATATATATATATATATATATATATATATATATATATATTGCATACATTAATTGGCTTAAGCCAATTATGAGTATAGTAACATATTGCATCTTCTAACATCGTGTGCAACCCTGTCCGCTTTCTGTATGCTATCTTTCCAACACGACTTCCTATCTCTTTTACTCTAACATTCTTCGTTCTTTCTAAACTCACTTTACTCTTGGTTCGAATAGCAGGTAATGACGCTATTTATTAGCTGAACTTGTCTTAGCGGTCCTTGGTAATGTAGCCTCCGTATGGAAATTAGCTGGAGGAGGATAAACCACAATACCGAATGTTTATTCTTAAATAATAATTTTCCCCCTCCATGCTCGGGACGTTAAATATAGAAAGGTCCTCTAGTAGTCCTTACTTATATACGTATATAAAAAGAAAATAGCTTTTAATAAAAATATAATTTCGAATAACATTTTATACAAATTTTTGCCAATTAAAGTTCAACGTTGAATCAACGTTAATACAGTGTTGTACCAACCTAAAATACAACGTTATATTTTACGTTGAAACAACGTAAAATAAAACGTTATATTTTACGTTGAAACAACGTAAAATAAAACGTTGTGCCAACGTATAAAAAAAAACTTTGTATCAACGTAGAAAATATAACCATTTTCCTGACTTTAAACAAACGTTTTATCGACATTGGTTTTTAGTTGTTGGTGACGTCACATTTTTAACCATAATGATATAAAAACAATGTTGGCAGCCGATGTTAAGCCAACGAAACGCGCAACATTGTTCTAATGCTTTAACAACGTATATGTGTTAGCTGGGTAACCTCTTATTTAATTAAATACCGTGGACCTTATTTGTGGAAAAAATTCTTAGATATTGTCAACAGAAACAAGGGCACCTTAAAGCAATTCAAGGATGAATCAAAAAGACTATTACTATTTAGGGAATTTAATTATTCTGACTTTAAATAATTCATTTAAAGTAGCTCAAAACAGATTTATTTATACCAACAAAATTTAAGTGATGATGTTCAAAATCCATCTAGTAATTATGTTAATTATGAAATTTTACGTTATTTTTATTTGAAAATTTTTGTTCTTATACATTTTAGCGGTTATAAGCTTATTTAAGGTTATTAAGATAAGGTTATTAGCGGTTATAGTAACTTAAAGATTTGTTGTTGTGTGGGTTTTGCTTAAAAATATCTTGAAAGTTTAGTTAAAATATACATTTTTCCATTTTTAATATTTCCATGGAATATTAGAATTATTGTTCATAAATAATACTAATACTAATAGTTTAATTACATAGTTAAATAATAAAGTTAGATAATAGTAAGTTAATAATAACATAAAAATAATAATTACTAACTTATTCAATAATAATTGAATAAACAATTTTAAAAGTAAATTTAGTAAAATATTTAACAGTTTTTCTTTAATATTATCATTTCTCTTTCGTTTTAATGCAAAAAAAATTGAAAAACTGTAGAAAATAACAAAATTTAAGTTCTGAAACCCTAACCCTAGTTCTTTGTATGATGATTCATGCAGGTTTATATATGCACTGGAAGTGCCCAAAACTTTACTATCAGTTGCATTTAAGCTCTAATCTATTTTTAATTTAGTACTATGTTCCTGCTACTGGTAACATGTAACCCAGTGCAACCTGTTCCATGTTCTGCTGCCTTGCAGGATTTGCTATCTAAGCAAAGGCTGGAAGGAGTGTTCTTCCTGTCATCAGTACTATCTTATACCAGTCATGCCTATAGTAAATTTTTTTTTTTTCCCATATAGTTGAAGGTGCTTTAGTTACTCTATTAGCTCACCTGTAATCTACGTTATATGTATGTTTGTGTTCTGTCTGAACCTCTGGCGCGGTGTTCGCTCATCAGTAAGTTACTTTATGTTAATGCTTATGTTTATGTTTTTTATGTTTTTTTATGTATGTTTGTGTTCTGACTGAACCACTGGCGCGGTGTTGACTCACCCGTAAGTTGATTTATGTTTATTTATGTTTGTTTGTGTTCTGTTTATACTCTAATCCAGGGTGAGCTCAGTAACTAACTACTTACTCCAACTACAAAACGTACACTCACCTTAGACTCCTGTATTTTGTTAGATGCAGTGTTTTTCCTAATGCACTTTCAAAATGTCATACACGGTTTTATCAAAGTACTGTTGCGGGAAGTAACTCCTTTTAACTACTCCAGGTCAGGTCAGGATAATCGAGATCATTCTTGTTACTGGTATCACGTAACCCAGTACCACCTGCCTCAAGCCCTGCTGCCTTGCAGAGTGTGCTCTTCTTATGCAAAGGCTAGGAGAAATAAACTCCAACTAAAAAATCCCCTGCGTTGGGGCTCTTGGTTGAGTAAAGGCTAGAGATGGTGTCTCGATAAAGACACTCATCTTGAGCAGATGTTAACTGCATCCAGCTAAACATCCCCTGCCTTGGGGCTCTTGGTTGAGTAAAGGCTAGAGATGGTGTCTCGATAAAAATACTCATCTTGGGCAGATGTTAACTGCATCCTGCTACTGTCTTGTAGAAGGTATCCTAGGCAAAGACTTTAGGGGTTAGCAGAAAAATTTTGCTAACCAGCCTCGAACCCCTTATTCATCTATTAAGCTGGCGTAGATGTAACTTGTGTTACATTGTTTCCTGCCAAGGATGATGAATGCTGGATCTCCTTGACTCTAATCATAGAATTTTGCTTATGCCTCCTTGATAATGGCTATGCAACTCTTCCTGTTATCTCCATATGAGGGTGCAGCTCTAAAACTCAGTTTAACAATTCTGAGATCGGCTGGTAGTAAGGTTTCCCCAACTCTGTGGTAGCTCTCAGAGAGGCTGATTCCATCAACAGCTGCAAAATATCAGAGTATTAACAGTGTCATGTTGCGCATGGATGGTGTCCCTGTTAATGTATTTGGTGTGCATTGTCAAGGCCACATAAGGAGCCCTATGTCACGGCTTAGGGTTAATTAACAGGACTGAGACAACTGCATAGCTCATTGATTAGGAGGCTGTGCTCTATCTATGAATGAGTCAAGTTCTCATTAAACAAAATAATGATCAAAGTAACCAAAAATTTAAAACCTAAAAAACCATCCACACCACCTAAATATTTTAATATATCTTTTAAAAATATTCGCGGTCTACAAAGCAACTTTCCATCAGTTGAGTCTTACCTCCTGCAAAAATTACCAGACTTGCTTGCACTCAGTGAAACAAATTTAAGTTCTGCAATACCTTCTTCAGATGTCAGTGTTGATGGGTACTATCCTTCGATTCGTAAAGACTCCAATAGTCACATGCTAGGTTTAGGGGTATATATACGCGTTATTTCCCCTATTTGTCGTGAAATCAGGTTCGAATCCTTTGACCATTCTTTTATGTGCTTTTGCCTAGCACCGCTTCACTGTATTACCTTTCTTTTTGTTCTTTATCGTTCTCCTTCTTTCCATGATTGCACTCTTTTAGATGTTATCTCTGATCAAATTGACCATGCCCTCTCTCTTTACCTCTCTGCCAAATTTGTTGTTATTGGTGATTTTAATGCCCATCACACTGAATGGCTTGGCTCTAACACCACTGATCCTGCTGGCACTAAAGCCTTTAACTTCTGCGTTTCTCAATCTCTTACTCAGATAGTTGACTTTGTGACTCGTTTTCCTGACAACCCTAATCATTTACCTTCACTCCTTGACTTATGTCTTGTCTCTTATCCTAGCTTATGTTCTGTTTTTTCCTTTTTTTCCTTAGGTGGTTTTGACCATGCAATGATCTCTATAAATCTTTTTTCTCGTATATCTTTTTAGGGCTCACCTTATAATCGCACCACCTGCTACTACCCTAAAACTGACTGAGATTCCTTTTGTGATTTTCTTCGTGATGGTCCTTAGGCTCATGTTTTTTCTCTCCCAGCTGACAAATGCGCCTCCTACGTTACGTCCTGGATTCAAGCTGGAATGGAAGCCTTTATTCCTTCTCGTCGGTTTCAATTCAAGCCTTATTCTACTCCATGGTTTTCTCCTTCTTGTGCGGCTGCTATATCCAATCATAATCATTTTTTTTCATCTTTTTCAAAAGAACAACTCTCTTGAGAACAAACGGCTATTTATTATTGCAAGAAATCAATTTAAAAAGGTGCTTTCTGATGCTAAACTCCATTATTCTCAGTTCACTAAATCTCGCATCTTATCGCAGAAGTTAGGCTCTAAAGACTTTTGGAAAATCTTCAACAGCATTGTTAACAAGGGTAGATCTAACATTCCATCTCTCATTCATGGGACTGATCTTATTTCCTCTTCCAGGGATAAGGCAGAACTGTTTGCAAAGAACTTTTCTTCTAATTCCACTCTTGAATCTTATGGACATTCTCTTCCTTTCATTCCAGTCAAACAGGTTGACCCATTGTTAGAAGTTCAAATCACTCCGGCTTCTGTTGCTAAAGTCATATCTCAACTAAACTTGTCTACAGCTTGTGGTCCAGACAACATTCCTGTCACAGTCTTGCATAATTATTCTCCAGAACTTTCTTCAATTCTCTTTAAACTATTTAACAAGTGTTTGACTGAGTCTTGTTTTCCTGCTTGTTGGAAAATGGCATCTGCAGTTCCAATATTCAAAAACTCTGGAGAAAATTCTGACTCCTCCAAATATTGTTCGATCAGTCTTCTTTCTGTTATTAGGAAGGTCTATGAGTCTTTGATCAACAAATTCCTCACATCTTATCTTGAGTCTAATAAACTGCTTTTAGATAATCAATACGGTTTTCGATCCTCTCGCTCTACGGCCGTCTTGCTAACTGCTGTAACTGAAAGATTTTATCGTGCATTAGATGGAGGCGATGAGGCTAGGGCTATTGCTCTCGACAAATCTAAAGCTTTTGACAAAGTTTGGCATGCTGGTCTTCTCCATAAACTTGCTTCATATGGTGTTTCTGGAAAAGTTTTTGAGATTATCAAATCATTTCTTTCTAACCGGTTTATTAAAGTCATCCTTGAAAGCCAACACTCTTCTTTTTTTCCAGTAAATTCTGGGGTTCCCCAAGGTTCAATCCTGGGCCCTGTTTTGTTTTTTATCTACATAAACGATCTTTCTGACGACCTTTCATCTAAAGTAGCTCTTTTTGCTGATGACTCAACTTTATACTCCTGTCTTGACAAAAAGTCTTCTCTTTTCAATCGCCTAGAACAAGCAGCTAATCTTGAATCTGATCTCACTTTAGTAGTAGATTGGGGTTCACAGTGGCTTGTGAATTTCAACTCTAAAAAAACCCATTTGTTTACTGCAAACAACTACCGTAATATGGTCAACATTCCTATATTAATGAATGACAATCCTTTCACTGAGTCCTCCTCTTTACGTCTTCTTCGATTATCGCTTACTACTGACCTTTCATGGAAACCATATATACAATCGATTGCTAAATTAGTTTCTGCTGAGGTTGTTTCTCTTTATTTTGCTCGCAATTTCGTTACTTCTGATTCCATTCTCTACCTCTACAAATCTCTTATTCGTCCCTGTATGGAATACTGTTGTCATATTTGGGCTGGTTCTTCTAACGATTCACTTTCTCTTCTTGACAAGGTCCAAAAACACATTGTAAATGTTGTTGGACCTGGACTATCTGCTAAGCTTGAACCTCTTTCTTATCGTCGTAAAGTTGCAACTCTTTCTTTTTTCTACAGATACTATCATGGTCACTGCTCAAAGGAGTTATCATCTCTAGTTCCATCAACTAAAATTCATTCTCGTTTTACTCGTCATTCAGCTAAGTCTCATTCGTTTACTGTATCTGTCCCTGCATGCTCTTAAAACTTTTATTCATCTAGTTTTTTTCCCCGCCCTTCAATCCTTTGGAACTCTCTCCCATCTTCATGTTTTCCTGACTCATACAACCTTTAACTTTTCAAGTCTTCTGTCAACCGTTTCCTTGCTCTAAAGTTCTGTTCTTTTTATATTCCTAGTAACTCCCAACTTAATAGTGGTTGCTTGCAGCCCTGTTTGGAGTGAATGCAAATAAAAAAGTAAAAAAATAAAAAAGCATTTTAACACTTCTTAATTATTTGCAATTTTGAATTTCTTTACTTTCCTAGTAATTTTCTATTTTAATTCTGATTTATGTCTTTATATTTAATTGTATGTTACGGTTATGTAGAACCTTTTTTTTTTTATATATAATGGGTTCAGCGATAAGGCAAAATGTGTCTTTTTCTTGTCTTTTTCATTAATTTCGATAAATCTCTATGCGATGTAAAAAAAATTTAACGGTGAAATAAATTACATAAACAAATAACTAAATATTAACGTTATTACTCTTCTAGAACTCGAACTAGCCACTATTAACATGTCGAATTCTGGAAATATTTCGAAAAAAAGGGTAATTTTTTTTTTTTTTTTCGCATCAAGTTTTTTTTAAGGAAGAGTGTTTTTGAATTTTTTATAGTATTTTTTAGAAATCTTTTTCGAAATAGGTTACCCAGCAAACATTGTTTTAGAGGGTTTGCAGAGGATCTCACTGATTACATTGATTAACCATAAATGGCAGTTGCTATAAATGGCAAGTCGATAACTTTTCGACATGTTAATAGTGGATAGTCATCTACTTGCCATATTTTGCGGCTGCTGTTAATGGTACACTAAGTAACCGATGAGCAAAACTACAGATCTTCTCTCAAACTGCTTATATAGGTGTTGAGGTGTATCGGATATTTTTCCCTGATATTCCGGATATTGCACTTTTCTAAAGTTCTATAAGTTTTTAAGAAAAAGAACGTTTCTTGTCATCATAGCTCCCCCCTATCCTGAAACAGGGCCTCATGCTGAAGCCTTCAGCTTGCCCCGGGTCCCCCCCACCCCACCTCAATGGTTGTGCATACAAAAAAAGAAAAACAAAATTTCTTGAGCAGCTAAAAAAAGGGAGAAAACCATAAAAAACAAATGAAGCTCGTTATTTAAGAAACCGCTTATACTTTCAAAGTTTAAATTATTTTTGTATTTTTTTAGAGATTTTTGTTTTATAAAGGATTCGAATTTTAAATGTTTTAAAGTTATAACTTAAATAATCAATTCAAAATTGATTTTGAAATTAATGTGTCTAAAAGGTTATAAAGATTTAAACGCCTAAAAACTGAAGCGCTTAACTTCACTTTTATCGTGAAATGGTATTAATATTCTCCCTTTTAGAAGATTAATTATCTACTCAAATTACTATAAAAAATCCAGAGAAAAACTGTATCACATGAGATATGTGCTAAAGAAGTATAGAAAATAGTAAAAAAAAAAACAAAAAAACTTTGGCAGTAAAAACGAGTTTTCCTTATACATTATTAATGCATATATCTGTGTTATACCAGTTTTTTTTAATTCTATTTTTTTAAATCTTGAACACTGTTCATTGCAGAATAGCAAAACCTATTTTACTTCATAACTTTAGAAAAGTTTAATACCCGGCAAAATTATCCGGTATACCTCTAATATATATATATATATATATATATATATATATATATATATATATATATATATATATATATATATATATATATATATATATATATATATATATATATATATATATATATATATATATATAAATATAATATATATATATACATATATATATATGTATATACATATATATATGTATATATATATATATATATATATATATATATATATATATAATATATATATATATATATATATATGTATATACATATATATATGTATATATATATATGTATATATATATATATATATATATATATATATATATATATATATATATATATATATGTATATATATATATTTATATATATATATGTATATATATATAAAAATATATATATATATATATTTATATATATATATATATATATATATATATATATATATATATATATATATATATATATATATATATATATATGTATATGTATACATATAAAAATATATATATATATATATATATATATATATATATATATATATATATATATATATATATATATGTATATTCATTCTTCATTTGAGTTATAAAATTGAAATTAAAAAGTATAAGCTAAAAACAATCGAGGAAAAACTATCTGTAGCCTTAAAAAAAGAGAGATTCAGGTACTCTTCAGAGAACGGTTAAGCCTATACGTTGATATACCTAAAACTGGGTCTGGAAACACAAATGACGGCAGCACTGCCAGAAGAGCATATAAAAATAGTGAAGTTTTTTTATGAAAAAACTAAAGTTGATTGTGATATAATTAAAAGATTGCATAATATTCTCATAGCCATATTTTGCAAATATTGCTTGGGAAAGCACAAGCAAAAGTAAATTGCAACTTTTTTATCGTCGTCAAAAACACGCAATGCGTATAATTTATTTCAAAAATTGTTAAATGCATTTAAATTTTTTATTTAAAGATGTCTTCGATGTATATATAATATATCATATCATTTATATATTTATATATAATATATCATATCATTAACATAGCATATATATATATATAAATATATATATATATATATATATATATATATATATATATATATATACATATATATATATATATATATATATATATATATATATATATATATATATATATATATATATATATATATATATGTATATATATATATATATATATGTATATATATATATATATTTATATATATATATATATATATATATATATATATATATATATATATATATATATATATATATATATATATATATATATATATATATATATATATATATATATATATATCATTGCTAAAAGATAGCTAACTTTTCAAAATGACCGAAAACTATTTCAACATTAAAACCTGTAACACACTATATGCATTTTAAAATCAGTTATAATCAGACGTTGACCCAAAGCACAGTGACTCAGGACAATCAAAAAACGGCAAAAATCAAATAAAAATTGACATAAATCGTAAATAAATAATGTTATATATTAAAGTAACAATTTTTAATCAAAGACTTCAAATTTTTTAATATTTTTTTATAACGCGCAGCTTCGACGCGTGTTAAAGGTAACTATACGCGTACAAATTTTTTTTTTTTAGTTTTTTAGAATCTTCAAAACAAACACATAATTTTGATATATTGCTCTACTTGATATTTTTTATAAAAATGGTTTTTAAAGGATGTTGATACATAAAGAAAAAATAGTTTACTTTTTTACATTAAATTTATTATTTACATTAACTTCATCTGGTAACGGTTTTCCTCGATAGCTCTTATGTTTTCTAGAAGATATGGTTGATATTTTTGGATCTGATATTACTAGCAGGTAGTGCATCTGATTCATCATTGCGTTTAATCTTGATATTTTTGCCGTGTGCTAAAGTCTAGAATTTCTTATCTGCTAATTTAAACTCTCTAGTGTATCTTCCGAATACACCCCGAATGGCAAAGATAATTTATTTGATATAGAAGAACTATGCTGTAGCAGTTTATGTACAGTAAGAGGCATAACATACCAGATGTATAAACTCACTATACGTTTAGCTGTTTCAGTGCAGTATAAATCTAATTCATTGATATCAAATTATTTCCTTTATTAGTTAAATCAATAAAAATATGTTTTAATAATCTGTTTTTACTGAATTTGAGTAAATTTTATCTTTTTCAATGGTATTAACTACATTTTATGTGTTTACATGTACCCATATTTTTTAATTAAAGGATATTTTTATATTATTTATCAATATTTTTTATCTTTATGGGTTATGCTTAACTACATGTTATTATAGATATAAAAAAAAGTAAAGAATCCAGAAATAGATTAACCTTAGGCAACATGACAGCTTAAAGAAGGAGCGCAAAGTCGTATGGCTTACCTTCTCGTTGGTGCACTTCGTTAAGTAAGTTAGATAAGTGTGAACATCTAACTTATGAACGAAATAGCCAAAGCAAACTTTGTTTAAACATTTTTAAAGACAAGAAAATGTAGAAATAAGTACTGTATGACAGTCAGATATATGTACATATACATATATATATATATATATATATATATATATATATATATATATATATATATATATATATATATATATATATATATATATATATATATATGTATATATATATATATGTATATATATCTTTATATAATATATATATATATATATATATATATATATATATATATATATATACATATATATTTATGTTTATATATATATATATATATATATATATGTGTGTGTATATATATATATATATATATATATATATATATATATATATATATATATATATATATATATATATATATGATGGTGAAAATGGTAAAAGAAAAAAAGTCATAGTGTTTTTACTAATTTTTTATTGCTCTGTTCTTTAAGAACATTGATCACTTTATTTGTAGAATACACAAACATAATTTATATATATACTTTTTATTGCCGACAAATTTTTTTTGTGTTAAAATAAATTTTAGATAATATGTTATCTATAGTTATTTTGATGTTTGGATCTGAGTTTTTCTCTTATTAATGCATTGAAAAAAAACTCAAATAAAACTTAGTTCAATTTATATATTTTAAGTATTTTTGTTTCAAATAACATTTTAAATATTTAAACATTAATTGCTTTATTGTTTAAAATCTTCAAAAATTTTAAAAATATATTTTACTTTTAACTGATCAGTTAATGGTCTTTGTTTGCAAAACACCGAAAAAAATTATATCAACAATTTGTTAAAATAGTAGATATTCATAATTTTAATTCTGAACGAATTTTAGAAAAAATGTGTTATTGCAGCTAAATTTTACGCGCAAAAAAAAAAATATATATTGGGAGCAAAAAAATTAATGCAATACTTTGTGAAAATATTTCTTCAAAAGTCCGAGTAATGAAAACATTAAAACATCTATATCTTTGGAACTAAATAAGCTAAAGATGTGGTTAAAACAATTTTGGAAATGAAATATCTTAAGAAATGCAATATATTTAGTATAAACAAAAATTATGCTGACTATAAAAATAGCCTAAACACCCTATTTGAAAAGTTTTTTTTTTAAATAGAAAATTCAATTCTTGCAAAATTTGAAAACCCTAGTTTTACTATGGATTTTCTAACTAACGAAGTGGTTTTTTAGTAATACTAACAATTAGAATTTTACCTTAGTTCATCCCGGAGTCAGTTTTAACATGGGAAATTGTTACAAAATTATAAGATATTGCTAAACCTTTCGTTATGTTTAAAATTTCATTTTAACAAAAGGTTTAGCAATATCTTATAATTTTGTAACAATATTTAGAGCAAACCTTGTCGTTTTAAATTTTCATAATGTTCACATTTGTATTTATATTTATTAACAAGTGAAAAATATATTAAAATAAAACAATTTTCAATAGAAATTTTTTTTTATGATTTTAAATAATTATTCGACATTTTTACATTTTAAATTCAGATAGTTTAGATTTGTTTTGAATCGATCTAAAAGTGTTTTAGGTGTTTAGTTTTCTTTATCTTAAAAATAATAGTTACCACATCATCTGCTCTTCTTACTTATTATGTAGACTCGTCTTACTTATTATATAGATATTAAGATTACAACATAACATTGAAACAACAGTTAAAGAAGTAATCGAGTCAGTTTTAAAGCAAATGTTCTAAGCATAAATAGTTAAAATTATGTAGAGCTCCTTGCTTCACAACCTCATTCTTTTGAAATTTGTTACTTTATTGAAATAAAAAAGAAAAAAAAAGTAATTATATTTTTTAACTGAATTAATAATAACATTCCAACTTCTTCCTTTTGGGATTTGATGCTTTACCAAAAACAATAAAACAAAAAGTAATTATATCTTTTAACTAAATTTTCACTTACTGCAATTAAATAAAAAAATTATAAACATTTTTTAACTATTATAATGACTGTTAAATAAACATAATTAAAATATAAGATAAATATTAAAGATAAATTAACTTTAAAATTCCTTTTTTTTTTAGTTTTATTTTAACAAAAGGTTTAGCAATATTTTATAATTTTGTTACAATAATTAGAGCAAACCTTGGCGATTTAAATTCTCATAATGTTCTCATTTTTATTCATATTTATGACCAAGTGTAAAACATAATAAAATCAAATAACTTTTAATAAAAAAAAAAAATTTTATGTCTTTAATTAAATATTAAAAATGTTTGCTTTCTTAATTTACATTTAGATGTTTTCGATTTGTTTTGCAAGGATTTGAAAGTGTTTGGAGTGTTTAGTTTTCTTTATCTTGAAAATAATAATCACCCCTTCATCTGCTCTTTTTACTTATTATGTTGACTTTTCTTACTTATTATAAAGATATTATGATTACATTATAACATTGAAACAACAGTAAATAAAATAAACCAATCAACTTGAAAACAAATGTTTATAGCATAAATAGTTATAGTTATATGTAGAGCCTCTCGCTTCCCAACCTCTTGCTTTTGGAATTGAATACTTTATTTAAAATAATTAGAAAAAAAAAGTAAATATATTTTTTAACTAATAACATTTAATAATAACACTCAAACTTTTTTCTTTTGGAATTAAATACTTTGTCAAAAACAATAGAACAAAAAGTAATTATATCATCTGATAATATGAATACGCTAATTTAATATTATTATTAGTCGAGTTACGTCATATTCTAGGCTTTTCTATTTAAAAGTAGTTGCTAGGCTTTTCTATACGCTGTTTTTTTTTTAATTTTATTTACTAACAACGCGTATTACGGGTAGCTTACTGCTAGTTTAACTATATTTTTATTTACTGCAATTAAATAAAAAAAGTATAAACATTTTATATTTATAACAATAACTGTTAAATAAACATTATTTAAAAATATGATTAATAATTGAGATAAATCAACTTTAAAAATCCCATTTTTGTATTACTTAATTTTAACAAAAGGTTTAGCAGTATCTTTTAATTTTGTAACAATATTTAAAGCAAACCTTGTCGTTTTAACTTCTAATAATTTTCTCATTTGTATTTATATTTATTAACAAGTGAAAGACATATTAAAATGAAACAATTTTTGATAGAAATTTTTTTTTTATGATTTTGATCAACTATTAAATTTGATATTTAAGTTTTGCATAAAAAAGTTTCGCATTTTAAAAATGTTTGCTTTCTTAATTTAAATTCAGATAGTTTGGATTTGTTTTGAATCGATCTGAAAGTGTTTGAGGTGTTTAGTTTTCTTTATCTTGAAAATAATAGTTATCTCATCATCTGCTCTTCTTACTTTTTATGTAGACTCGTCTTACTTAATATATAGATATTAAGATTACAACATAACATTGAAACAACCCATAAAGAAATAATTAAGTCAGTATTAAAACAAATGTTCAAAGCATAAATAAATACAGTTATATGTAGAGCTCCTCGCTTCACAACCTCTTGCTTTTGGAATTTGTTACTTTATTGAAACAGAAAAGAAAAAAAAGTAAATGTCTTTTAACTAAATTTATAAATACATCCCAACTTCCTCCTTTTGGGATAGGATACTTTAACAAAAATAATAAAACAAAAAGTAATTATATCTTTCAACTAAATTTCAATTTAATGCAATTAAATAAAAAAATTATAAACATTTTTTAACTATAATAATAACTGTTAAATAAATATAATTAAATTTAAGATAAATAATAGAGATAAATTAACTTTATTATTCCGTTTTTTTTTAGTTTTATTTTAACAAAAGGTTTAGCAATATTTTATAATTTTGTAACAATATTTAGAGCAAACCTTGTCGTTTTTAATTTTCATAATGTTTTCATTTGTATTCATATGTATGAACAAGTAAAAAACATAATAAAATCAATCAACTTTTAATAAAATAAAAAAGCAGTATCTTTTAATTTTGTAACAATATTTAGAGCAAACCTTGTTGTTTCTAACAATGTTGTCATTTGCATTTAAATCAAATTTTAAAATTTAAAAATTAAATTATATAAAAAATTATATAAAAGTAAAAAAATTGTATAAAAAAAATTAAAAAAAATATTAACTTTATTTCAAGAAAAAAAAGTTAATATATTTTTTATCTAAATTTATAATAACTTCCTAACTTCTTACTTTTGAGATAAGATACTTTATCAAAAAAAAATAAAAGAAAAGGTAAATATTTCTTTTAAATAAATTTTTATTTGCTGCAATTAAATAAAAAATTTATATATATTTTTTAACTATAATAACTCATAAATAGTCATAATTTAAATATAAGATAAATAATAGCGATAAATTACCTTAAAATTTTTTTTTTTTTTAATTCCACTTCAACAAAAAGTTTAGCAATATCTTATAGTTTTGTAACAATATTTAGAGCAAACCTTGTCGTTTTAAATTCTCGTAATTTTCTAATTTGTATTTATATTTATTATATATATAATATAATGTATATTATTATATATAATATATATATATATATATATATATATATATATATATATATATATATTTATATATATATATATATATATATATATATATATATATATATATATATTATATATATATATATATATATATATATATATATATATATATATATATATATATATATATATAACAATTTTTATTAGAAAATTTTTTTTTATGATTCTGATTAATTATTGAATTCAACATTTTTGTTTTGCATAAAAAAGTTTCGCATCATAAAATTGTTTGCTTTTTTAATTTAAGTTCAGATTTTTTGATTTGTTTTGCAAGGATCTGAAAGTGTTTAAGGTGTTTAGTTTTCTTTATCTTAAAAATAATAGTTAACTAATCATCTGCTCTTCTAACTTATTATGAAGACTCGTTTTACTTATAATATAGATATATTGATTACAACAAGACTTTTAAACCACAGTTAAATAAATAAACCAATCAACTTTAAAACAAATGTTCAAAGCATAAACAGTTATAGTTATGTATGTAGCTTCTCAACTCGATTTTATAGTTATAAATGTAGCCTCTCAATCTCGCTTATCAACCTACTTCTTTCGGAATTGGATGCTTTATTAAAAAAATTAAGAAAAAAAAGTAAATATGTCTTTCAACTAAATTTCCATTTACAGCAATTAAATAAAAAAAACATAAACATTTTTTAACTATAGTATTATTTGTTAAATAAACATGATAAAAATATAAGATAAATTAACTTTACATTTACTTTAAATTAAATTGACTTTAAAAATCCTTTTTTTTTTTAATTAATTTTAACAAAAGGTTTAGCAATATGTTATAATTTTGTAAAAATATTTAAAGCAAACCTTGTCGTTTTAAACTTTAATAATGTTTTTATTTGTATTTATAATTATCAACAAGTAAAAAACATAATAAAACGAAACAAGTTTTATCAGAAAAAGAATTTTTATGTTTTTGGTTAAT
>NC_061168.1:41772338-41774843 GCF_022113875.1 Hydra vulgaris
ATTATGACCAAGCTGAAGACTTGCCATAACATTGATAATATGGTAAGGTTTATTTTAAATTCAAAAGAGTAATATTACCCTTAGCATCTTAAATTAACACTCTGCAAATATTCAAGATGCTACACCTTAAATTAACACTCTGCAAATATTCAAGATACTGGAAGAAATGAAATTAATAAGTGTTTAAAATGATTTTTAAATTCACTAACTTAATCAACAAAATTTAATTTATACACACCATCAATAATACAGACAACAAAACCAAACATAAAAGATCAGAAGCCCATAACGCTCAGAAACATAATTTGGTAAACAATATAATAATAAGTCGCTAAAAACTTACACAAGGATTACAATATATAATCTAATAAAAATTACAGAAGGATTACAATCTAATAATATATAATCTAATAAAAACTAATACAAGAAATACAATATATAATCTAATAAAAATTACACAAGGATTACAATATAAAATCTAATAAATAATATAGTAATAACTCGCTCAAAAAAACTTATTAAAATGTTTTTTTCTCCATAAGAGATATTAATTTTTATATAAAAACAAGATCATTTTTTTAAATACAATATTATCATGAGACATAACGATGTCTATTGGCAAACATATAACTTTTTTAATTATTTCTTCTAATTATACCAAGTGAAAATTGATTGGTTTGTCTTTGACCAACACCTGAACAGTTGCCATTACCTTCAGTGTTGTCAACTGCATCCTCAATAAATACTACGTTGTCTGGATCTTCTAAACCAAGTAAATTGCACATGTTTTCGAGTATTATACAAGTATAAATTACTGAGCAGCACTTGAATGGGGTATATTGAAGTGTTCCAACACTTTTATGTAGACACCAAAAAAACGTTTTATTTCACTTCGAACCCTTGAGTGAATTTTGTTAAATAATATTTCCTCAGGGTTTAATGCAGGACTAAATGGAGTAATCATGACAGGTGAAAACCCATAGCCTGAATCACCGAAAAGAAAACCTGAAGCTGGATCAAGCTCCAATGTCTGTTTCAAAGTTGAATTTGAATAAACAAAAGCATCGTGAGACGATCCTGGAAATTTAATAACAGCATCTCGAAATTGTCCATCTGGATCAACAACAAACTGGCAATTTATAGCAGAATAGCCCTTTCTAAGAAATAAAGTTACACATTATGCTTAGTAAAATCAATGAATTTTTAAGAGTTAGAATACAGACTCTGAAAGTAAAACTTTTTACATCTGATCATTTTAAATCTTACAGAAAATAAATATAAATAAAAAATAATTACTTGCATCTAGTGGTTAGATGGTCTAGGGGTTGAATTTAAAGCATAACTTCAAATTCAACCCCAACCACATGATTTTCGAATTGGTTCATTCCAAAAAAAGAAGAAGTGTATGCCCTCTAAAAAAAAAGAAGATCCTCAAAACTTCTGTGGGTGTCCTTAGCTAAAAAAATGGGGCTCCTTTTTTCTTGCCCCCAGCAGCTGAGATATAGACCCATAGCTGGAAGGAGATCATCAATCATATTATTTATCTATTATTCTATCTATATGTATCATTCCTACTTGAAGATTACAGTAAACTATTTTTTACCTGCAAATAAAAGCTGGCTCATCAGCCCCTGTGGCTCCTTTGATGGGCACCATTGTACCATCAATTAGACCCAAAAAAACCCTTTACTCCCCAAGCATCAAAATATCTTCTTTTTACTTCAACCATTTCCTCTCGGCTACTGTACCATTTGACAAGATAACTGTAGTGTTTAATAAAAAATTTACAAAACTGATGAATAACTCTACTGGTGCTTGTCTGGCTTATTGCAGAAGTGTCTCCTAATATTAAATAACAAAATTTTTAAAGTTTCATAAGGATGTAGAAACCTCTAAAATGTTTATATTTACCAAAACATTTTTAAACATTTGTGGTTTTATACAAAATATGTAAACTCGATTAGTGATAAAATTTGCCATAATTCTAAAGATCATATTAGGTTTTTGTGTCTTAAAAACCTACATTAAAAATGAGATCAGCTTATTCATTAGCTTATTCATTATTTTAGTATAACAATATTAATGCAGTTTTACATATCAAACACATAAATCAATTTAAACATATTAAAAGTTCTTTTTTCGAAAGCTTCCTGTTGCTAGAAATTTAAGAGCAACAAGAACTTTTGTTTCTGGTGAAATGGGATTGTTTTTATCTGATTTTGGAAACAAATCATTTTTTAGAGTGTTAATAATTTCTGATATTTTATACAATGGTAATCGAAATTTTCGACGACATTCAACATCTGAAAAATCATTAAAGGCAGTGCGATAAACTGTTCTCCAATTTTGATTTTGTATTTTAATTTCTTGGATCAATGGAACATCCATTTCAATTAAATTATACTTGAATTTTAAACTAGTCAATATATCTTTATGGTAATTTAATAATTATATTGTAAACAGGTATATTACATTTAAATAAAACATAAAACTTTTTTAATACTG
>NC_061168.1:41775843-41799194 GCF_022113875.1 Hydra vulgaris
ATCGACCATCCAATCTAAATTATTGGTGGTTTGACTCCCATACTGCACCCATCTTTGAAACGATCTTTGGGTCAAAGGACCAGGCTAGCTTTGTCGATAGCATTTGTAATCTTCACATGTAAGTTCTAAAAATTAAAATTAATTTATACTTTAATAAATTTAACTGAAGGATCAAAACTAGAATAATAAAAATGCCCTTAATTATTTTTTCTTAATTCTTTCATTCATAGTCAAGTCTTTACCCTATTAAAGCAGATAATATTATTGTAAGCAAGAATTTAAAACTACCGTTTGGTGCTTTAACTTGAGTATATAAACATAATAAATATATATCTACAGATTCTTCTTCCTTGCTAAAACATAAATAAAAACACTTCGAAAAGACATAATAAAATTTCACTATAAGAAGAGCTGGTTGTTTATAATTCATATAGATAAAAAGAAAACTGTTAAACAAACATTTTTTTTCTTAACAAACTTAACAAAGATATAGACAAAAATGTTAAAAAATATTGGTAAAATGAAAAAAAGTAATCCTTTAAAAGAAGGAAAACAGTATTTCGTCGAGTTAGGCTTGGTAACTCAATAACGCTGGTAATCTTCATATGTATTTTTAAAAAATGAAAATTAGTTTATACTTCAATAAATTTAACTGAAGGACCAATATTAGAGTAAAGAAAACGTTCTCCATTATTTTTTCTTAATTCTTTTATTTATAGTCAAGTCTTTACTTCATTAAAGCAGATAATACCATTGTAAGTAAGAATTTAGAATTACCGTTTGGGGCTTTAGCTTGTATACCTAAACATAATAAACATATATCTACAGATTTGTCTTTCTTGAAATTTTATTATGTCTTTAGAAAAGACATAATAAAATTTTACCATTGGGAAACTTGTTTGTTGACAATTCATCTAGATAAAAAAAACTATTAACCAAACATTTGAATTTCTTTTCCCAACATATGTAACAAAGATATATATAAAAATGTTAAAAAAATAGTTAAAATGAAAAAAAATTATCCTTTAAAAATATGGAATCAGTATGTACAACTTACCAACTCGCCTTTGCAGAAGAACTTAAAAAAAATAAAAACTTGAAAATTTCATATAATTCCTTATATATTTCTTGAATGAGATTGAATGTTAATCATAAGATAAACATCGGTAAATATATAATTTTTTATATTGGTAAGTACAGTATTTTATTTATTGTTAAATATAATTACTTTACATGGTTATTGTGTATAGTGGTATAGTTATAAGGTCAAATGTACCTGGTAGTACTGCACTTAACTTGTTTCTTAGCACAGCGGCCTTGTTTTACAATGTTGTGTTTCAAAATTTTAATTTTAAGTTGAGGAAGGGATGCAACCACAATTAAAGTAGCAAGTAGCATCCTTAACTTTAACAGCCTACCAAGCTTTGGGGAGATAAAAACATATGATATATTTTTGCTTACCAATCTGTTGCCTTAGAGCTGAAATATATGTAAAAAACTTTTTATTTAATTTGTTATTTAATAAAAGTAAAAAGTGAAATCTGAATACTAATATAACTTACTTGATACTTCATTGATATCTAAAAATATTGACATGCTATTATAAAGATTTAAAAATGTTTGACCCAAGCAAAAAAAATAAATAATTAGTTACCTGAAGAGACTAATGATGCCGATGCAACAGCTAAATAAAAAACATAATATAAAAAAGCAATTTAATTCCGATTATTATGTTCAAAAAAACAATATTTAATACTTGTCTTTTTTTAAGTAACAAATCAAAATAAAATGTTTTTCAAGTAACAAATAAATAAAAAAATGTATCAAGTTACCAGAAGTGGCGGATGAAGCAGTTAAAACATCTAAATGAAAAATAAATAAATATTTAAAAATATATATATATTGTAAAATCCTGGAGATAATGTTCCAATAAAGAATGTTTATTGCTAGTTTTTCAAGAAAAAAATCAAAATAAATGTATTGTTACTTGGGACGGTCAATGCTGCAGAAGAAACAACTAAATGAAATGAATAAACCAATAAAGATAATTTATTTAAGCATGATGGTAATAAACATTTTTCATTGTTAAAAATTAAATGTTTAAATTAACCTAGGGAGGTTGATCCTACAGAAGAAATGACTAAATAAAAAAATATTAAATAAAAAAAGCTATTTTGGCAATGTTCAAATAAACAATAAATAGTAATGCTCAAATAAACAATAAGTAATAAGTAATGTTCAAGTAAACAATAAATATTCAAATAAATCTCTCTTCTTGTTTAATAAAATAAAAGATTATGTAAAATTAAAATAAAGACCATTTGTAAAAGTTCCTGCAACAATACCTAAATAAAAAAAATCTATATTTGCCTAATATAAAACAGATTCAATGATATAATGCTATTTCGATGGAAAAAGCTGAAATAAAAAAGAAGCTTACTGCTCTCAAATCTACAAAAATAACAAACCTACTGAGATCTATCTGTCTGTCTAAAAAAAAAAATTAAACAATAAAATCAAAACAAAAATAATTTTTAATAAAAACGTATTTGTTGATTTAATAGCGTAATTGTTAAACAATAAATTAAAACAATAGCTATTAGAGAAAATTGTATTCCTACATGAAACTAATTTTTAAATATATAAATAATAAAACATTTTTATTTCACTGTCAGCTTGTCTGTCTAAAAAATATTGTTCTCATTAATCCTTCTCCAAACAAAAAATAAAATATAAATTATAAAATGAATTAAACTTACTAAATAGGTCTTCGATTGCTTCGAATGGTTCTGAAAAATAAAACAATAGTTGTTGTAAAAACAATCACTGTTATAAAAATATATAAAAATATATTGTACTAAAACAACTTCTACACCAGTCATTTTTAATTTTTTAAAAACTTCAGGGTTAGGGTTAGGGTTATATCGTCTCGGTGTAAAGCATTCACAGAACGAGTATATTCTTCTTTTTCATGAGAAAGCCGGAGAACTTTTTTGTTATTGTAATTACCATTACCATAAGTTCGTCACACAACATTATTTAGGCATTTTTTGTATCTTTAAACTTGATAATAGTTGTATTTTCGTTAAAAATTAGTTAAGATGTTGCTTGCAGTTATTAAACAAAATAACTTTAAAACATTGTTAGCCCCGAGCCCCAGGCTTTAACATAAGCGTTTACGAGGCCTGTTAATACAGATGGCTATGGAATGTGCATAATAAAATTAAATGTC
The DNA here is from genome assembly GCF_022113875.1 of Hydra vulgaris. Taxonomy (NCBI): domain Eukaryota; kingdom Metazoa; phylum Cnidaria; class Hydrozoa; order Anthoathecata; family Hydridae; genus Hydra; species Hydra vulgaris. The sequence continues at coordinate 41,779,076 of NC_061168.1, forward strand.
AAATTAACAAAACTTCATTTTAGACAACTAAACTATACCTCTTGCCGACTGGATTGCTCTTTATTTTTTCCGCGTTAGAAACAGATTTTATTGCGCTATTAGCTGACAAATTAGCGTTTTAATACCTTTTTTACTATTATGTGATGAAATAAAGATCTATTTATAGAACTAAATCAAAGGTTTCCTTTAAAAAAGTCTTTGAAAATTATTGAACTCACAAGGGTTAGAACACAAAAATTTATAAATTAATTACTATTAACAATATTATTCAAAAGTTAAATACTAATTTAAATAAGTCAGCAGAAAAAATATCGAAGTTTTGTTTAATACTTTCAGTATAGTTTTGTAGCTTTAAAAGTTCTTCCTTAAAATATTTTAAAAGGTGTTCATCTCCACAGTTTGAAATGAATTCCACAATATCTCGCTCTGATTTGTCAATTCTTTCATTAAATAGATTAGATTTTAATTTCCTCATAATGATAACAGCTCCATTAAGCTTTAGTTTATTTTCGTTCATCATAATATGACGAAACAAAGAATCGTTGATAAAGTTAAATTGGTCATTGCCAATACAAAATGTTTTGATTATACTTGAGTTAATTTTAAATTCGCCAACTCGAAAATCTATCATTATGGCATCCAGTTCATTGTTAAATTTAATGAAAGCAAAATTAAAGAGTTCGTTGAGCAGTCGATCAGCAAAATAATTCGAGATAAAATGTCAGCTAAGCTAAGTTCTTTTTTAAGGCACTCGACCAATTTTTCATCAAGTTTCCGGTACTTTTCTTTAATTGTTTGATTTAAAATCTCGTTAGTAGAATAGTCTTTAGCTAGTGTAAAAGGAATATTAGCAGGTTTCACCTCATCATATGGGCTAGAAAGAAGATTTAGAAGATTTGAACCTACAAAAATAGAAACAGAATGAAAAAAATCAAACTAATTTTTTTTTTTTTTTTGTATAACATTTTTAATCGATCTAACCTGCTTCTAGCGAGGCGATTTAAAATTCCTTGACAGGATCTTTGTATCGAAAAAAAAATCAATTTTAGTCCAAGTCTTAAGTTTTCTAATGCTTTATAAGCAAAAAATTCTTGGATTACAACAGGTTTTGAGGCTGCTGAAGAACCCGTTATACCCCCTTCTTGATAGGTTTTTATGTAAAATTTAGAAACTACGGGTTTATTAACTCTATCATTTTATAGTAAACACTTGCAATAAGTCCACTTTGGAAACCTGCACGTTTCGCTGTTAATTTAATATCGCTTATTTTAACGAAAACAAACGCCGCTTAATAAAACACTTAGCCAATGCGTGCAAATTACTTTCGTGACCAACAGTTACATTTTTCAAACATTCACCTATTAAATCTAAATCAGTTTGAGTATCTGGATTTTCATTTTAAAAAGCATTCTTTTTAAAAAAGTGTTAAAAGATTGTATAGCCTATGGCCATTGCATTGTTTTTTCTTAATTGTTATTTCATTTATTTAACACCCAATGTAATTTATATCCAATATAATTTATAAGCCAATGTTATTTATAATAAGAGAGTTATTTCTCGTGATTTTCATTTAAGAATTTTTTCCTCCAGAATTTGTTTAAAAATTCATCTTTGCTCTTTCGCATTCTAACCCTAACCCTAACCCTGAGGGAATTTCACTTTTAGAAAGTGCTATTTTTATCTTCTTTTTATTTTGAATTAAGTTTTGAAAATTTAGCATCCGAAAACGGCATATGTCCTGGATATCGCCAACAAACGAATGTTTAAATAAGGGGTGGTTCAGTTGTGGAAAGATGATGCCTGAAGTTGTTTTATTATTAAAAAGACGAAGAAATAAGTTTAATTAATTTTTTTGAATACTTTTTGAAATTTTCTAGATTTTAAATAGCGAATTTGTATAGGTCTTACTGTGTTTTGAATCATTTAAAAGCGATTTTAGTGCACTCATTCCAATTACATTTAGCTTTTTCATCAAAGCAGAATTATGTAAAGTTTGTTAACGTTTTGAGAATTAATGAAAAGTTTGTTAACGTTTTCAGATTTTCACTTCCTTGTACTTCTGAATTAAAAATTCAAATTCCATATTCAAAAACCTAAAACAAAATAAAAATAAGTTTTATTCATACAAACGTATAAAAATAATGTAACAACAAAAATTTTTCTGCCTTAGAAATGATTATAGGCAAAAAAAAATAGGAGTTTTTTTATTGTCGTTAAAAATTGTTTAGCATTACTTTAAACAAAGTAACTTAATTTTTGTGCTGCTTGACTTATATAAGAATATATAGTAAAAAACTTTTACTGAAAAACTCCATAATGTTAACCTTTTTGTTCTTCTTAAACTATAATATTTTAAATTAGAAAAGTGAGCATCTATATAGAGTTGCGGGTTTTAGGGTAAAGGGTAGGACAATGGGGTTATACGTTTGTCAGTTGTTATGTAAATATAGGGTTGCCAGACGTCCGCCTTTTACGGAGGAGAATACAGCGCCAAACCTGTAAAAACAAATTTTTTTACCGTGTTCTCCTTTGTAAAAGCTGGACGTCTGGCACCCCTATGTAAATAGTACACACACTTAGGACAATTCTTAAACTTTTTTATTATAAATTGACAATAATACTAAAATTGACTATTATACCGTTGAAATTGAATATTAAAATTTAAAACAAATAATTAAAAATAAGTTACTTATGAAAGTCTTTTTTTACCCTCTCCTTGGCGAGTAAGAAAACTTGCCTCTGTCCCTAAATTACATTTAGTATCCTTTTAAGTTTCATATTAACTTCAAGTGTTTATATTTAACTTAAAGGAGTTCCGTGTCGTTTCTATATTTAACTGATGCAAAAGATTTCAAATGATCAAAATACACTTTTCATTATTCTATTCATATTATGAATGAAAAAAAAGTGCAAACTTGTCATAGTGGACAAAAGTGACCGATAGGTTAAGTTGTTTGTTCCCCAGATCTGATTTTACATTTTATTTAATTTAATTTACCTTGGTAGACACCGTTTATGACATTTAGAACTTCTAAAGAGTTGGACAAAATCAAAACATTGTTGTTTAAAAATGATTAATTTAAACTATAAAACTGTTAAAAAAATCCGATTAAAATTCAATCCGAAAAAAACTCAATTCCCAAAACTATTGTGGCGTGAAAAATGGCGAACTATTTACGCTAATTGTCAGTTTTGGAAAAACTTGCCTAAAATTTAGAATATTATTCCTGCGATTGAAACAAATATTGAAACTTTTGTCTGGAACTAATATAGTTTAGAAGTAGCCATTAAATATATATATATATATATATATATATATATATATATATATATGTATATATATATATATATACATATATATATATATATATATATATATATATATATATATATATATATATATATATATATTTATATATATATTAACCCCTTTTTGCATAACTTTTTTTATTGAACTAAACTAATAATTCTAGAAGCATTCTATGACCTAACAACCAAAAAAAAAAAAATTAAAAAAAATTTTTTTAAGGTCAATTAATTGCAAAATAATTAATTGTATCATATATGATACATCATGCAGTAGTGGAACTTTATAAAAAAATTATAAACTAATGTTTGTTGCTTAACAGAGAGTTTATCTTGGAATATGACCTTGGTAGTTATATATACTCAGTAAAGATATCATAATATATAAATAATCTATTGATGGAAAACTTTAAAACAGTTGCGGCCTTTATTAAGACACAGCGCAGTGTCACACTTTTCACAAAATAAATATGTTAAGGCGGAGCACTTGTCATATTTGCAACGAGCCCGCTTTTCACTGAAAATAGGCCAATGTCCAACTTGATCAGACCGAATTGCTTCATGGGTAATGGCAATTTTTGAACCAACATGTTGTGTGATGTCAGCAAGTGATGGGCGACCTGCTTTTCGTTTACGCGACACCTGGTAATTAGACAACAAACCTGCTACCGCCAATTTGAATTTGACAAGTGGAGTTGACGAATTACGCTTTTGCCAAAGTATCCAGGCATTGATTATGGACACATCAATCAAGTGGAAAAAGATCCTGTGATACCCTCTTTTGACCGAACCTTGTTCCTGTAATAGCCAAGTAGAGAATCAAGCGAGTCGACTCCCCCCATGTGCTTGTTGTAGATAGTGACTATTCCTGGACAGGAAATGTTGATATGGCACATATCTTTTCTTGAAAATCTTCTAACCTCAATTGAAAGTTCACTTCCAATAAAATTGGACAACAAAGTTACAACTTTGTTGTCAAACCAGGAAACTACGGATATATCAACTCCGTCAACCTTAGCAACATGTTTTGTAAATGCTCCGCGACCCCTTTGCTTCATTTCCTTATCTGACAAGACTGGGCAATTTCCAACACGGTTCCTACGCGCAGTTCCAATCATTTGAATTCCCCTCTTGAACATATAAACATTTAAACCAATGCTATTGAACCAATTGTCAACATACAATTTATGATTAGTGTCATCGGGCAGGATTCGGGCTAGACGCATGACAACGTTACCACTTTCCCCAAGGTCTGGTTCATTATCAAAGCAAATGTTGTCACTTCCTCCACAGTAAACTTCAAAATTATGGCTGAAGCCAGAGACACCACTCAGAACAAAAACTTTAAACCCCCATTTTGTGTGGTTTTTTAGGGTTGTATTGTTTGATTAAATGTCTCCCTATGAACGGAATAATCTGCTCATCAACCGCAAAATTTTCTTCAAATGGAATACTGTTCAGCTGTTCATTCATTTTGTTTATGAGAGAGCGTATCTTGAAAAGCTTATCGTCTTTGTCAGCAGAGTTGTTGTCAGCAAAATGAATAATGCTTTTTAATTTTTCAAAGCGGTTGACGGGCATAATATTAGCTACATGAGCAATTCCAATGGAAGACGACCAATAATCTCTTGTGCTTGGGAGTTTACCAACAGACATATACAAAACACATGCAACAAAACTAATTATACCTTCCTCTTTTACAGCAACTGGTTTTTCAGGATTGGTTTGCATAGAATACAACGTTGTCTGATAGGCAATTTCTTGAAAAAGCTCTTTTGGAAAAATCCTATAAAAGCATGACAGTTCTGAACCAAAACAATCCAATAACTCGTCCATTTTTTGTTGGTAGTTACCTTTAAATTTGTGGTCTTCTTGTTTATTTGGAAGACTTTTAACTTTCCACAATAGCTGTTATTTTTTTGCAGGCCTTTTTCCATTTGCGTTTGGTTTATTGGTAGCTTGCACCACTGTCGCATCTTCTTTTTTACCCGCGCTGCCATTTGATCTTCCTAATATTGAAAGTAACTGATTGTCATTGCTGTCAGCATTCTCATCACTGCTATCAACTTCCTCACTGGATGAAGAAGGTATTGGTAAAAATAGTTCGCAATCAGTTATATTTTCTTCATCGCTGGAATCTCCGCCTGAGGAGCATAGATCTGTGTCATCATCAGCAAATTTGATCAAGACAGGCGCTTGTATCCTGTGGATACCAGACGGCTTTCTACCATAGAAAGAAGTTGGCTTGATTGCTAAAGATTAGAAGAAATAATGGAACGTTTTATGACAAAAGAAATAACAATAAATCAAAAATATGAAATTAAATTTTTTTGCTTCTGATGCATGATGTATCATTTCTGATACACTTACAAAAAGAGTTGTTGAAGAATGAAAGTTTAAGAAAATATGTAAATAAAAACACAAGAGGACTACCAATAGGTATAAGAAACTTTGGGAATTTTTGTGGGTTTATGATTTAAAGGAATCTTTCTCAACAAAATGATGTACTTACAATAATTAGTTGATTTGCTGTCGGATGCCATTTTGATAATATGAGAAATAAAATTGAAAGTAAAATTTGCAAAAAGCATTCCAAGTACGGTGGCCACACTCACTTAAATATTGTACGCTTTAAATAAACTTAATTCTTATTTAAAATTCCTGAGCGTTCGAGCAGAGATACACAAGTTATAAACTGTATCATATATGATACAGTATGCAGAAAGGGGTTAAAATGCATGCAAAAAATTTATAACATTCGCTTAGTATTAGTTTATAATTTGTTTATTGTAATTACTTGGTTTTCAAGTTTGACTTTTTAAATGCTTGTTGTTTTCACGCGTTTTTCATTGCAATTTAAGCGCAATTATTATTATATATTGTTTTGAAATCTAATTTTAATTTATTTGAATAATTATTATGGCTTGTTTTGAGTTTGTTTACTGTATTACGTAACAGTAATCCAGTAAACAAGCTCAAAGCAAGCCATGATGCCTAACAGAACTGCCAAACGAGACAAAAAGAATCTTGATTAATTCTAACAAAGAAAGTGCTGTTAAGTGTTTAAGTTCCTATAACACTGGGACGGCTTAATGCTGAACAGCATCAGCATTCAACTAAAAAGATGCAACTTGTACACTATACAATCGTTAATGCAAATTGGCTGAAGTCGAATGCATCAGTATTTTTTTTTTTCAAAATTACATTAAAAGTAAATGTTTAAAATTTGTTTTAGTATGGCAAACTTTACATTTATTAATATAATCCACTATAAGTAGAATGTTTCTGATACTTATCACGAGTTAGGTATCACAAACATTCTACATATAGTGGAATCTTCCATTGCTTGAATTATCCAACTTCCAATGCAAAAACGGAAAGGGTATTTTCATTTTGAAGACGAATACTTTCTAGTGATGGCCAAAAGGTTTCTAACAAATGGTTAGACAGCATTCTCAAAATGCGCAAGAAGATTTGACGAAACGTTTTATGATCACCCTGGAGGGAGGGGGTAGGGGTATTGGAAAGTGTCACCAAATATCACGCGGGTGGTTTGCTACAGGTTGACGTCACAAATAACATTTTAAATTCAATTTTTTATCACTACGTAGTTTGGTGAAATTGCAAACTCAGAGATATTTATATATAATACGGAGTTTTTTATAAATAATGATAAGCGATGAACTTACAACTAGCTAGATTTAATTATTTAACGAAGTCATAATAAATGAAAGAAAAAGAAAATTATATTTGCATAAATATAAGAAAATTTTAGTATTAATAGTAGCTTGAAATTATATCTTCAAACATAATACATTTTATTCTTGATCGCCATCTGATCACTAAAAAATTTAGTTTTACAATACTTTTCTTTTTAATGTTATTGTTATTATTATTATAATGAATATGTCGAACTGCTTTAGTTACTTTGATGTTTTTATTATATATTAAGTTATAATAGTGATTATTAATGGTATTATTACTATCTTTACGATATACTAAGTTTTAAAATAGTATATCTTGACTATAAAATAAATTATTATAAATAAAATAGACACTTACTTATTTATTTAATACAGTATCGTCCACAATTATTTTCGTCGCGTCCATAATTATTTTTGTTGCGTCCTCAATACAAGCAAAGTTCTGCCATTATTATTTTTGTCGCGTCCTCAATACATGCAAAGTTCTGTCATTAATATCGCGCAGAAAAAAGTCCTAGAACGATTTCGGAAGGGTAAATATTTATTTTCTCAGTTGCGAATTAGTGATAAAATATATAGAGATAAGATAAAATTTAGTTGTGCTGTTAATGGATGTACCAATAGTTCCTATAACCTAGAAAAACTGAAAAATAAATCGTGTTTTCAACACGAATGGAAGATATTATCCGAGTGTGGATGTGAGTTACCATCTCAAACGTTTTATTTGCCAAGTTTAAAAAGAAATAGTTAAAAAAGAAAACACTGGATTAGTCAGCTTAGACGAGAAGGAAAGAAGAAAGGAATTGCATGGGAACCTGTAACTGCTGATAGAGTATGCTCTGATCATATTGTTGATAAAATACCAACTGTTATGAGCCCTAATCCAACAATAAATATGGGTTTTGGTCAACCTGTACGAAAAAAAGCTAGAAGAACTTTATTAAAGCACCCAATCACTTCTTTACCTTGCTCTAATAAAATGCAGCCGTAGAACCTTTGTTGACTGAAAAAAGTATTGTCACCAAGTTTCCAAGTGTTTAATGCAGATATTTTATCACCTATATTATCAGACCATACCTATTCAATAAGTTTACAACTACCTAATAAATGTACTTCATGCGAATACACATCTTCACTTATCTTACGTAAGTAAAGTAAATAGCCTTACTAAGCATTAAAACATATTGAGCATCAGATACGTTTATTACAATTGACAGTGGTTTTTATGATCTGTTGGAAAGAGAAAATGAGGTGATGGCAGACAGAGGATTTCAAATAAGAGAAGAACTATTATTTCGTTATTGCAGCTTATCAGTTCCACCAGGGGCAAAAGTAAAAAGTCAAATGACTGCAAGTGAATGTAAAAAGACTACTGATATTGCTATCTTTTGATTGATTGATATTCACAAGATTGCTGATATTCACATACATAGGGCCATAAACAGAATAAAAACCTTTCGAATCTTAAAAAATGTTATCTATTTCAATGCTTCGCCATATGGATGATATTATTTTATCGTGTGCAGCTTTGTGCAATTTAAAGTCTACTTTAATAACAAAAATTGTTTAAATTTGTTTAAAATGTATATATATTTTTTAATTTAGTACTACACTTAAATGCTTAATATAAGGAAGGCTGTAAGTTTTATTCCTGACCTAATAAATAGAGTAACCTTATGTTAAGGGTTCGCTTTTTTTTTTTTTTTTACAGAACATGCATATCAGTTTAAGTTAGAGTGGATTGTAATCAACTGTGCATCTTTTAACAACTGTTTTATAATTACAATAGGATTTAGTTTACTTTTATAAAGTGAGGAAAAGCTTATTTTATTAAAACCAAAATTTGTGGGTGAGAAAACTTTTGGAAAATTACTTAACTTCCTCTCCTTCTTGTTTTAAGCACACGATAGTACGGAGGTTCTATTTTTTTATTTAATTACTAAGATTTTATTTTATTTTTTTACTTTTTAATTACTTGTAAGGGTTGCCGGACACCATCGTGCACTTTTAACGAATACATGTGTTTAATATTACTACTTCTTTTTACTATAATAAAAAATGTGGATAAACTTTTTGATTTTGAGTATATTCTTTACCTAAATATTGTTACATCATTATTTGGATCTTATTGTCTTTTTTTATAGGAAAAAAAAATCTATTAATACCAATTTAAATACAAAGAAAAGTTTTATACTTTAAAATACTGATTTTCATTTCAAAATTTTATTCCAATCAGTTAATAAAAACTACAAATACTTAAAAATATCAACTTTCATACTGAACCAACCAGTTTCATCAAATGCAATATTATCAATTATATAACCATGAGCTGTCCATACCATAAAATAACAATTAATCATCTTAGTAGTCCCTATTTGAACCTAACATTGAGTATAGTATCTATGCCTTTTGACAATAAAAAGTTTTTCATTTAATTTTTTTGTAATATAAGGAAGAGATATATTAGGATCTTGTGGTGATGTATGGTTTATAGAAAATCGAAATTTGATTTCTAAACAAGCTGGCGGGCAATACGAACAACAGACTATTCTATTAGGGCTTCCACCTATATAGGGCATTTCTACATCTAAAAATAATCCATATTTATTTACAGTTAAATTTTGATGAAAGGATTTCATAACTTCGAAAAACTGGTTTGCTGCTTCAAATTCCATCGCTCTTCCGTACTTCAATGCAGGTATATCTGGGTTCTCAAAAGTTAACCCTGAAATACTTTGGTTTAATGACCACATGTCAACTTTAATGCCCATGTTAATTTTTTTAATTTTTTTTAGTACATCGTGAGCTTTTGAAGCAGTTATAACTCGCTTTCGAAAAATAAACCAAAGCTCATTTGTGTTTTGACCCATAGTCATAAGCTCTATATCAGTAATTATTTTTTGGTCATATTTGTTTTTATATTTTCACAAAAAGAAAATTTATTATCTGACATAACAATAATATCATCCACGGTCAAAATTGTAGGTTTGGTAACATTTTCAAACACAATTAATTCTTCCATATAATAAATTTCAGGTTTAGGTACAGCAGAAGTTATTATGCTGTGAGGAGCAACAGTTTCGATTGCTTTTGCTATGTCTGTTAAATTTAAAAGTTTTATATCACAGCTTTCTAATGGGCTGTAATTACGCTTTTCATTTGATACTAGTGAGCGCATTTTTCTTTAACGCTGACTAAATTCATCACGATCAAGTTTTAAGTCACATATTTTTAATGGTGCTACTATGCTACAATTTGGAAGCCACTCTGATTTTGAACTAGTACAAGCTACATTTGTCAAAATGTTTCTAACAGCAGTCTCTATTCGAAGCAGGCTTACAGCAACATGATTACATATCTGCGATTATTTTAGCAGTTTTTTTATTAATAATAATCCATAGCTTGTGAAAGGGATCATTAATTTTTCAGATTTCTTCCATTCCTTTTTAAATAGCAATATTCACTCTCTATTCCAGTTTGATGGTAAAATAAAGGTTCAAGCCAGTTACATTTAAAATAGCTATAAGCTTTACACGTTTTGTAGTCACTTAAATCGTTACTTGCAATTTCAGCAGAGTTAAATAACTAATAATTGTAAATTGTAAATAATTGTAAATATCAGAATATAACAATGTTGGCCAACAAGTTAGACCTTCATCTTCTGATAACCAACCATTACTAAGCTTAAAAGGATCAGGTAGTTCAATACCATTTATAAAAAGTTTTCTTTTGTACTCATTAAGTATATCATGTTCCACCTCTTCAGCTGTTTTAATAGGCGTAACATTGTTTTCCATTGCACAATAGACTCGATCTGCAAGAGTTTCTTTTTTTCCAGATATTTTCAAGCCACGAAGACGTAAATAAGACTTCAATTCTTTAACCTTCATACTACACATTGTATCATAATTCATTTTGATTTATATATGTTATATATTTGTTTTAATAGTGATTGGATTTGTTTCAGTTGTTTGTTTATACTTCGTTTACTCAAGAATTAAATTTTACGACTTGATTTGTTTTCCTTATAATCTCGATCCAGTCTTTTCTTTCAACTTTCGTAACGCGGCTCAAACTGGTGTATTATTTTCGTTAGTCCATAATTACTTTTAAATCAAAACACTTTTTTTTTTTAAATCTTTGAAATCAAAAAAAAAAAATCCAAGTGTAATTTAATCAAATAAATTCATTAAGTTGAATACTTTTTAACACCCTTTTTTATTCGGTAAAACCTGATAAAATCTCAGTAATAATGCTAAACATTTATTGTAAATTGTTAGGCCGCGGTTGTATTCCTTTAAATAAATTTTTAACCACCCCAAAAAATTCCTTGACAGGATTAAGTCAACGACTGTAAGGTGGTTAAAACTTGATAGTACAATTACTTTCTCGAAATGCCGATTCTACTATTGATGAATGGTGGAATCGCGCATTATCCATTACTACAACATCTGCGATCACATAAAACTGGTCTTAAATCTTGTTCTATCCAGTCGTACATGTTAGTGGCATTAATGGCTCCAATCTTTAGTTTAAATCTAAAACACCATGTAACTGAAATAGCGTATATTTGGCTAACATTTCTTCCTCTCTGTTTGGGCACTGTAACATACGCGGTGCTTTCTAATAATGCATATCCATAATGTCGTGAATCATGCAAATTGAACCCGGTTTCATCAATATAGACCAGATCTGAATTTTGCAGAAAAGAAACACGATTGCAAAACATAAACCTCGTTGCTATTACTTGAGCTGAATTTCTTGCAACAACGATCGATTTAAGCCTTTTACGGGTATATCCCTTTTATTTCAATTCTTTTTTGATGGTAGTTGTCGAGCATTTATGTTCTTCTGGCATTAACTCTGCAATGTCAATAGTAGTTAATCCATTATTTGCATTAAATAATAACTCAATTTCTTTCAATACTATTTTGTGCGGCTCTGCCACGTTTTTTTGGTATTATATTTTGGTCTGCTTCAAGCTTTCGTATCCAGTTCTGCATTGACCGACTTGATTCGTTGCCAATCAACATTCTTTTTATTGTAGCAATATTTTCTTCCGTTGCTGTTTTGTTTTTTGTTTGTTCAGCCATTTAGATATTTGTATTATTGAGGCTGGTATTGTTGTTGTTAGTCATTATGGCTTAACATTTTTGATTTAAAAATAATTATGGACAAACGAAAATAATTGTGGACGCGTCAAACTGTAGACGCGACGAAAATAATTGTAACTGTAGACGCGACGAAAATAATTGTGGATGCGAAAAAAATTATTGTGAACGTGACGAAAACAATTGTGGACGCTTCAAAAATAACTGTAGACGCAACGAAAATAATTGTGGATGCAACAAAAATTATTGTGGACGTGACGAAAATAATTGTGGACGCGACGAAAATAAGTGTTATCGGCACTGTAATAACTGTGTACATGTATATTGACAATGTACGGAGCCTAGGTTAACAGCCGATTTATGTTAAATGTAAGTCCAATCTAGGGTTAGAACTATTGTTATTGTTATTGTAAAATTAAATATAATAACAATTACAATGCAATAATATCGTATTGTAATACCAGAGATTCAATTAAAACATTATTTATGGTTATTGTATTGCTGTAAAAAAAATCAGTTACAATAACTATTGTATTGTTTTTTTTTCTATCAAGACATTGAAGTTCTAAAATTATTGTATTGTTTTGCTGTGATGTAATACAATGACATTAACTACTGTATTGTATTGCTGTGATGTAAAACAGTTACAATAACTATTGTATTGTTTCGCTGTGATGTAATACAATGAAATTAACTATTGTCTTGTATTGCTGTGATGTAAAACAATTACAATAAGTACATTGATGTATTATATTACTATTTCAAAGTCTAATAGCTATTGTATTTTATAGTATTTAAACTCTATTTTCACGCATTTATTATTATTTGGGCACTAGATAATTTTGGAGTGCCCGTGACGCTAGTTTTCTGCAGTCATTTATATGTATAAACTTTATTTATTTTGAAAAGTAAAGTGAAACCATGGAAGCCAAAGAAGTATATATACTACGTATACTTAATAAATATTAGGTTTCTGGAAACCATTTACATATTTAATTTTATTTATTTTGAGTTCTATAATATAACTGTTTCAAGAATAAATTATTTAGAATTAACATTAATAATATTCATTCAAAATCCTACAATTATATAATTTATCATATGCTTGTAGTTAAATAATTATTTACTTTAAGAAGTAAAGTTTTATATTTTTTTATAATTTTGTCTAAACTGATATTGACACCGGATGATGACGTCTAAACTAATTGATCAACTACATTAGGCGCTTTTTTTTCAATATATCTAACCGCTAATGTGTAATCAATTACATCGTCGTGGAATCAAAGAACCATTAACCTGAGTAATTATCAATTAGATTAAAAATGTGAACTATTTTGTTTTGTTAAAGAGTTTTGTACATTTTCAGATTGTTCATTACCTATCAGACTGTACCAATAAATTTTGTGTGGATCATTTTTAAAAAATGAGGCAGTTTAGAATATTAAATAATTATTGGTTTTTGATTTATGTAAAAAACTCTTTTATAACTTTGCAACTAGATGTCCAGTTACTTTATGAAACACATACAGCCATAAAGCCGAAGGGAAACAAAAGACAAAGTTATATTAGAGTAAGTGTGAGTTGAGTAAGTTTCGAAACAATTAGATAGGTTTTTAATGTAAAAACAAATAACTAATTGAAAGAAATGATAGTAATTGATCATGTCTATCCCTAGCAGTAAAAGAAATACAGGCCCAATTAAAGTCACTTTTATAGACCTATATAAAGTTTATAAAAGAAAAAAGAAACAGAATTAATACTTACACATAATTTGTACCCTATTTCAAAGTCACTTATCTCAGAGACTGGATTGTTAAAACATATATTAAACTTTTGACAAATAATGGTTTTTATTACAATAACAATATATTGATATTGTTTTATAAAGATAAGTTGCAATACAATAATTATTGTTATTGCACTACATTATTACAATAGTTGTAAATCACAAGTATTTTTATTGGTTCTAAATTAAGTTAATACAATAACAACAGTTATTGTTACTGTTTTTCTTTTTATTACAATTACAATAATCCTAACTCTAGTCCAATCAATCATTTATTTCTGAAATAGTATTTTACATTCAAGGATGTTTACAAATAGTAAATTTATTTATATGAAGTAAACACATGCTAATCTTAATAACATCTCATTAAAATAAATATAAAGCTAATTTTCGCAATATATAACAACAATAATAAACTTTATAACATAAAAAAAAGGATGCTAATAAAAATAACAATAAAAATAATAGTAATAATAACAACAATAATATTAACAACAATCATAATATTAGTAATAAAATTTAAAAATAGTTATTAATAGTATATATTATTAAAATTAACAACAAGCAATAAAAATTATAAAATAGAATTAAAAACAAAAACAAAAAACAATACTAAAGACAACAAAAATTGATTATAAAAGTTATAAACACTAACTAGGGTCAAGGCTTTCCCTACCGCGACTTTAAGAAAACTTTTGACTTCAAAACTTCTCAAAACCGTATTTAGGGTTTTCGAATTAATATTTTATACTCAATTATTAACTAATTTGTATTATTCAAATTTGAGTAAAAAATTTATTTTACATTATTTTAATTTTATTGTAAGATCTAGTACGTTTCTTCACTTACCGTGATAAAGCACCACCTACCGTAATCAATTCTCAACCTACTGTGTATGAATCCACCTACCGTATATTTTAATTTTAATTTTATTTATTTAAATCAAGAAACAAAATACATAAATTCAATATGATTACAAAACAAAGACGACATTGGTTATAAAATTATCCACCAAAGCTATTTTCTGAGTTTAAAATTTTTGCAACGTTATTTTTACGCTCATTTTTCATTTTGATATCCTTTTCTTCCTTTGCATTTTCTTCGGTTATTTGAATCTCTAACCATAAAGATCAAGTTACAACGCTCTGTAGTTGTTCAACTTGTTTCACACTTTTTCCGAATTCGCTAACATTACTGGATACATTCTCATTTTGCGTACTGCTAATATCTAAATACAATTCTTTATCGATTTTGTTGTTTGATACATTATTGTTGGCTTCTATTAAATTACTGGTTTGTTTGGAGCTTTTGTTAAATTTCAGTTTTTTCCAAAAATTAAATAATTTTCACAAGTCAGATTTTCCACCCCATTCTTTATTTTCTGTTTTTTCAAATTTGAACAATACTTTAGGTGCAACGGCTTGAAAGATTCATTTCATTATTATTTTTTATTTATTTTGTTACTTTGGTGCCCCAAGAAGACCCAACAATCTTGTCACAGAGTACCGCGGAAGTGCATTTAACCAGGAAGTTCACACTTCCTTCCTTACCGTGACACAATAATATGTCCATAGCTCTTTTCGAATCTGAATCTCCTGCTACTAATGCAAGCGCTATAACCACTCGCTACGGCCGCGGTAAATTTGAGTTGTTTTAATAGGAGCCAGCTGTTTAGTAGACACGGTAGTCTTGTGACCATTAGGAAAACTTACAGGTATATTTTATCAATTGTTGAATTAAGTTATATTTGTTGAACTACTTTTTTTATAATTATCCCTATTTGCATTAAATGGGAATATTCTTGTCAACCTAAATACTTTAATAATATATCTTTTTTCATATTTGGAATAAAAACAAAATTATTCAACGACATTAATACGTTTTCTCTGCAAATTTCATTAAAATCGTAATCCAATTTAAATTACCCATATTTGTTCTGCCATTTTTTTAGCATTAATCCAAAAATTAACACATCTAATAGTTGTAAGATGTGTGTAGTATTAGGAAATAACAAAATCAATTAATTCTTTTCGAAGAGCAATACATGCTGAGCTCTATAGACAGATGCAAGCGGTATCCATCTTTGATATATATATTATTAATTGTGTATTAATAAATTTCAAATAAGGTACCAACACATTTGTGAAGTAATCATAAAAGCATTTGCCAGCCATCTTGCCGCATTCAATTTTACCGAGGTGTAGGAGCAGCAATAGTTTATGGTATTCGACCATACTTGTACAACGTTAATGATGGTGCTTATTCACCATTTCCATTTAGGCAAAATATAGTTGTAAGGTTTTTCTTATCGCTGTTGTTGCATTCTTCATAAAAATTCCTTTCTCTAATGCTAATTACTTTTCAGTTTTTGGTGCTAATTTTTCCAGTTTTTGGTGCTAAAAACACGAGATTGATTATTAAGGTATTGCGCATTATTGCCTAATATCTCATACATCTCATTAAACCATTATCTTATTGATGCTTCAGTTATACGACCTCTGGTTCTACTAATATGCTCTGCTCGATTTTGCTATTGCTCTTTATGACAGCTCATAAGTTTATAAAACCAGATTTTACTTGGGGTATCATCTTTAAATGGTGTTTTTATACCTCGCCCTTTAATTTTTTTTGTACTGTCTTCATTATTAACTTTTTTGTTACCGAAAAATCAATGTTAGCGCAGTGCATTAACCAAGCAACCAATTCGTTCTTTATTTTTTCTCCGAGTTATGGTTTAAAG
Organism: Hydra vulgaris; assembly: GCF_022113875.1. Taxonomy (NCBI): domain Eukaryota; kingdom Metazoa; phylum Cnidaria; class Hydrozoa; order Anthoathecata; family Hydridae; genus Hydra; species Hydra vulgaris. The sequence continues at coordinate 41,795,723 of NC_061168.1, forward strand.
CCAGAGTTTGCCGTTTGGGTCGGTTTTATTCAGATAAGTTTTCGCATAAGGTACTTTCAGAACCAATAATTTTTTTGCTGACAGATTATTTTTCTTTTATTTAAAGCTCTAAGTGCTGCATGCAGTTGTTCTTCGGAGATCAATAGCTTTTTTTGAATTTTTTTTTTTTTTTTTGAACCTTATGTCTTTCTAATCAACCTACCGTGTAAAGGATTAAACAATATTTTACAAAAAATACTAATATTTTTTGATATTTAAAATATTCAATGTTTTTACAACTACTTTAAACTTTTATTGAAAAAAATATCTAAATTTTATGCCATAAAAAAAAACTAATCAAACTTTTTTTTACGGTTAAAGATTTTCTTAAGAAAGCAATAAAAAAAATCATTTGCGCGTAAAAAAACATCTCAAATCTCTAAAGTTATATTATTACTGAAATAAGTTAGTTTTGTATAAAACAAAACTAGTTTTAATTTTTTTTTGTCTTTGTCACGTCACACAGAGAGGGTGGGGTGGGGATTTTTCAAAATGTCACAAGATGTCACATAGGGGAGGGAAAGGGGAGGGTTGTGGATTATAAAATCCGGCAACAAACACGTTTTATTGGAACAGCCCCTAAGACAATCGTTATTGCGGCGATAAAGCTTTTATATATAAGAAAAAACAACTATTTCTAGCATTATAACTCTTGTTCTCCTACATCAATTCATATATACTTACAAGTTCATACTATAATACAATTAAATATTGAAACCACTTCTACTACTGTTGCAGAACTAAAACTTACCCGAAGTGATTAAAACAACCGGATGTAAACTGTCTACTCATTTCATTAAAAAATTTGACGTTTTAAACAAAATCTTTGCCTATAGCACTTAAACTAAATTTGTATTCCTAAACGACGTTCTTTCTATGAGCAGTCTAAAAAATATACAAATAATAAACAAACTGCTACTATTTTTTTTGTTTGTTAAAAACAAAACTTTAAAGCTAAAAAATTACTAATTCATAAATTTGCTATTACTTAGTTTACTACACAAAATTTAATTGCTACATTATTTAAAATTTTATTGTTTAAAGCTATGCCGTTATAAAGCAATTCTTTTATAATCAGTTAATCACTACCCCAATTGTAACAGAAAACAAAATACTCCAATTTTTTTTTTGCCGACCTGACGTCAGCTAAGGTTGCCATGATTGTCCCGACCTGAAATCCTTTGAATTTCGCATACTGGATATCTTTATAAAAATAATGTATTTTAAACAAAATACTTTTTAAAGGTTTTTTTTAAAGGAGATTTTATATTAACTTAAGTCAAACCATAAGTAATTATCGCCAGGTTGTACATTTTTTGCAGGTGAATTATTTGGGACAAACTGGAGTTAAAGACGAAGGTGATTGTACATGTTATCTACTAAAATCAGTTTTTAAAAATGGTTAAGCTTTAAAAAGAGGCTGCACAGGAAGAGGACGAAAAGTCATAATAGAAAAAATGATATTTGCATATGTTGCTATAGGTATGTAGTTAAGAAAAGCTTTTTTTTTCATATTCAATTGTGCATAACACAATCACTTTCAATTCATTATGTTACAACGACAACAAACTAATATATATTATAAACTAAATAACTATTATTACTATTATTATTATTATTATTATTATTATTATTATTATTATTATTATTATTATTATAAAATGGAAATTTTGAGCGTAGGAACGATTTGTCACTTGCCGATGCAGCGAAAATTTCGGTTGTTGGCAAAAATGAAATTTGATAAAAAAATATTTTGAAACTTCTGTTATTAAATTAAATAAAAACTCTTATTTTGCATTTTATTATTAGTCTATAAATGTTAAATCTACAGTTTAGTTTTTATAAATAATAAGAACAAGCGGTACAATGTTATAATAAGTTTGTACAAATTAATAATTACGCTACATTGCAAATCAAACGGATATCGATTTAAAATTTTTTTTTTTTTTTTTTTTCCTTTTTTTTTTTTTTTGTCCTTTCTTTATATATTTACAATATTAACCTTTTTACAATTATAATAATTTCGATAATATAATTAACTGTTTACAAGATTAATTAAGTTTGTCAGAGAAAGAACGCGGAATCTCGTGGAAGACCTTAAGGTCTTGTCGTCGAGAACCGCATTGTTTTTCAACTAAACCGTTGCGTTTATTGTGTTAAATATATATATTTTCGTCGAAAGTAAAAATAAGAACTTAAAAGATAAGTAACATTCATGTAAATATTATGAAGTGAATTTAAAGGCTTTTACTTTATAAAAATTAAAAATATAAGGGTTTGTTATCGAAAGATAAAACTATCTGTTTAAAATTGCTTTTGAATGTGTCGTAATTCATCTCTTGAGAAAAATCAAAATATTTCAAAACTATTTTGTTCCATAAAAAAGCACCTCGATAAGAGATACAAGATCTACTAAAATTTGTATGCAAAAAAGGTTGTTGGATAAAATTTTCATTTTGAAGAGAGTATTTATTTGTTTTTATTTTGTGTGTAAAATTATAAAAAGGATTAGGGGAAGTGTTAGTTTTACATTTAAACATAAGCCAAAGAACATTATAAATATTAAGCTGAAATGCATAAAGAATATTCATTTTTAGTAAAAGAAACCTGGCATGTGTAAAACGATCTTTAAAGCTTATAAGACGTGCAATATTTGTTGCGCGATAAAGAGGTTCCATTATACTTTTATTTGCACTACCCCATGCAGTATTAGCATAATTAATATGACAATGAATAAATGAGTAATTTAATTAAGTATACTTTTATTCCTATACTTCTAGCAATTTTATTGTTTAGAATGTTAACATGATTTTTCCAAGTGAGATTTTCATTAATGTTAACACCCAAGAAATTGGTAACTATAGCTCTTTTTATTTCAGTATTATCAATAAACAAATTACGTTTTGTAAAATCGGTTCGCATTATTTTTTTATTTTTCATTTATTCTTATAGAACGGAGTTTCTCTGGTTTGTCTTTAATATAAATAATTATAACTTTAAAAAACCGACGAGACAAAAAGAAGTCACTCTGAACCGGATAAACGCATTGGAAAATAGAAATTGTTGACATTTTCAATTGTGCTGAAAAAAATATATGGCAACAGTGTGGAATAAAGTCCACACTGTTGACTTATTATAAAAAAAGTCTACCGTTGGCTTATTTTAAAAAAGACAGCGCTAGGTAAGATTTGCTATTTGCATGGTAATTGCTTACCTGACAAGAAAGTTATATAGGATGAATGTGATGAAAACTGATAACCAGTATGGATTATGTGTTCAACAAGAGGAACACAATTGCGGTCCACTTAATTATGTTATAAAATGTGGCATAATTATATGTTTATTTTGTGTTTGCAACCGGTTTACAATTTCAATAGTTTTTAATTAATAATTTTAATGAAGGTTAATGTCGGTTTAATGAAGCCGACATTAA
>NC_061168.1:41800194-41830194 GCF_022113875.1 Hydra vulgaris
TCACTTTAATTCAGAGATAATAAAACGATTATCTCAGCTCGCCTGGGGTAATCTCTTTCATTACGACGGCGGTTTATTCCAGCTCGTCTGCGCTTATCTTTTTCAATTTGACGACAATTTATCTCAGCTCGCTTGGGCTCATATCTTTCATTTCGACGGCGGTTTATCTCAGCTCGCCAAGCTTGCCTTATTTCATTTCAACGAAGTCTAACAATTTCATTTCTTAAATTATCAGACATAATTAGGCATCAAAGGAGTGTGTAAAAATAATGCCTAATATAATAAAAGTTGAATTTTGAGTTTTCTTTTTTAAACTTATCTAAAATAAGGTGTAAGCGAATAATACAGAGCATAATACAATAATCTATTATACTCTATCATATATAGCAAGTTAAAAAAAATTTTTTTTACATATTAGATCTCATAAATATAGCAAATTAAAAAATTAAAAGGCCTGTCGGCTAAGCAAGCACTGCTAACATGTGACTTTGCTCTCAACAAAGTCACATTATAGCAAAGTACACCACTTGGCCAGCAAGGTAAACAATCTCGCTGTAATTCATAACAATTTGAAACCATGCAAACAACATAATAATTACTTACAAACTATAAACACTTAACATTATAAAACATCACAAACATAGAAACATTTCATATATAAAAGATATTTACACACTTACAAAATAACCCTTATAACCTTAACACATTTAAACACATAATAAATAACGCACAAATATAAATAAATATATAAATTGAAAAAAATATATAAATTAGAAACTTTACAAACACAACTTTATTTTTGTTTAATGACATACCTCGTAATAAATGTTTAACAACTTGCAAAAACAAACGATCAAACGATCTGGTTTTTTATATAAAAGCAAACGGATTTTTTTTGTAACTTCTTTTAAATAAGGTATTAAACGATCTTATTCTTTAACATGTAACATCGAGTTGACCGTGTGAGATGCAAGGGTTTTGAAGATAAGCACTAACTTTATCAAAAGTTTGACCTCTTGCATTTGAAAAGAGCAACGTTTTCTTGAGTCATCATCGCCTTCTAATTTAAAAATTACAGATTAATATACTTTAAATACAATTGACAAAGGACTTGAATTGCGTTATTATTATAATGCATGAATTAAATAAATCACCTGACTTTAAAAGTTACTTTACTAATTCAAAAATAACATAAGGTTTATCCTTTACTACAGAAGTTATTAAATAAAAATTGTTGATCTTATCACTAATTAAGCTGATGAAGCAAAGTTGATCTCATTACTAATTAGGCAGATATTGACAGATCTTTAAGATTTGAAAGTACCTCATTGCGTGAGATAATAAAACTGAAAGGCCAAGTATGGTAAAAAAGTCTGTGTAAAGGCGCACGAATGGTGAGCAGCAGCGTTAAGTTCAGCAATAATATAGAATGATTTATCATTAATAAATATTTATAATTTTACACAAAGTTTATTTCACAATACACACCATTTGTTTTATCTAAAAATAATTTAAATTCTAAAATCAAAAATCTAAAAAATTTATATTTACTATATTAGAAAATAGAAAACATGTTACCATATGTTGCATTTATTTTTAAACTCCTTCTGTTAAATCTGGGGTTTTTCTTTTTTGTGTTTTAAATTTATTTTGCTGCATAAAAAGTAAACTTTTAAGAAGTTCACATTGAAGAATTATGATCAGCTTGGATTTTTCTCTAATAAATTTGATAGAATACTTAGTTGAATAAAAATTACCTAAAAATAAATAATAATAAATTTATCAAAATACTAGATATAACAGTGTATGGTAAAGTATGTAATAATTAGTCATGTTTTCGAAAAAGCTTGGTAAACGATTGAATTCACTTTGGTTTTATTAATAAGTGATATACAGTACATTTTTGTACTTTAGATTACAAAACCAAAAAAATACCACAAACTTTGTCTACATAAAGCCTTTATATTTTGCTGGATTTATCTAAGTAAAACTAGTTAAAGCACTCTCTCAAGTTATACAAAGCATAATACTGAAATATCAACAAAACCTCAAGAAAAACTACAGCAGTAGCAAAATTTAATTTGAAGTTGTCATTTTGCAAAGCTAACAAATGCTACTTAAATATTTTAAAACTAGAAAATAAACTAAATTTGTTAAAAAACAAAACAAATAACATTAAGACAATTCCATAAATAAACTTGCCAACAAAACTATTACTAAAAAGCTAAAAAAATATAAAACTAAGTTTCTAATGTGAAGACTAAGTTTTTAATGTGAAGACTCACAATTGTGAAATCAAATGCAAGTCTTCGCAAATATATCTTTCTCGTGCTTCACACGTGTTCGAATTTGTGCTATAGAAAAATCAGTCCATACTTCTGTTCCTTTAAGCACTTCTTCTATTTTACTTGCAGAAAGGGAACTGCCTGAGAGTAAATCAGCCCCCACAGTTCGAAGGGTGTTAATATGATGTGGTTTCCATTTGCACATACGACTTTTGGAAAAAAGTGCTCGTTTAGATTCCTAACAATTTATAAAGTAAAATTAACTGAGTTTATTTAAATTAGTGTTTTACAATATTTACAGAGATTTTGAATACTTTGAAAAGAGATTTTGATTAGAATATTGAAGAATATTTTGATCAGAGATTTTGGTGAACCAAATAAAAATTTAAAAATAATCCATTGTAAATCTTTTGCACATAAATTTAATATTAGTGGAAAGTAAAAATCAACTACACTAAAAATGATAGAATAAAGATATATAATATACACTATACACCACAAAACCATATTTCCTGAAATATAATCATATGTATAAAAATAGAAATCATATGTATAAAATTTTGATGAAAAAATCAACTATCAATAATGACTGCCGCAAATATCATGTGACTTATGATTGAAAAAAAAAAATCTGAGTTTGATGCTTTACAAAATGTATAAGTGCATTCTTCAAGAAAAATAGATTCAAATGGAGTGCTCAAACTTATGAAAAACTTATTAAAATAAAAGATATAGGCAATATAACCATATTTATAATATTACTTTTGATGAGAAAAGTTACATACAATTCTTGTCAATAAACAAGATATTTTAAGTTTTACTCAGAAATATATTTTTTTTAAATATATTTCTGAGTAAAACTTAAAATATCTTCATAGTAGATTTCAAACACTCAAAAGTACCAGTCAAGGAAGCCAAAAGCTTTTATTAAATTACATAAAGCAGCAACTGGTTCACCTCTTAAATTCATAAACTTGCACAACATTTTCACCTGTATATTTTGCTTTTAAATTTTTTATTCCAGTCAAATTGTAAGCCAAACATAAAGTTATCCTTTAGAACATATAATCATTTGATCAATAATTTTGCTGTCAAATCACTTATTTATTGATTGCTCCGAGTCGCTAATAAACCATTTAGTTGCAAAAGATTTACCATATGATTATATAAGTTAATTTAAAAACTTAATATGGTTTTTCATGTAAAAGCAACTTTATTTTTTTCTTTTTTATAATTCTAGTGTTAAATTGCATTCTCAATCTTTTATTAAAAGTTTAATTAATAAGAACTATTTGAGAGCTGATTTGAGAGAAATTTGAAATACAAAAAAAACGAACCTTGCAGTGTGGCGAATACCTGCGAATGCTACTAAACTTATTGTAGATTTGTATTGGCGAGGCATCAATATTCAGATGTGAATGAACTTTTTTAATTTCTTTAACAGATGGTGATCCGCTTGGGAAAACCTCTTTCAATACTTTAATTTCATCTGGCAACCAAGCTTTTTTGTGTGGAGTAGTGATAGTAGATATAATGTTTGAGGTTTGATTAATTGTTTCTTTTTTTTCTAATTTTTGATGAACTGTATTATCACCAATAAGTGGATAAGATTCCATACTTGGGTCTTTATTTACAGCATCATCTGTTTTTAATGAAATGTCATTTGGCGTAGTGCATCTGTAAAATTGTTGCCGAATTTCTTCTAGACCAGACTTAACAGATTTTACCATGTTGGGTATGGCATAATGTTCTTCAGCAGTGCGATCACTGTGCATCATTGCTTTTGCGGCTTCTTTCACAAATTTACTGTTTGCTTCTCTTAAATTGGTTGAAGCAGATTTCCTAACAATATTAGCCGATAAATGTTTGGGAATAACGCGCCCATTAAAAATCCCGCATTTCCTCCACAAATTATCAAGGCGTTTGCTAATATCTCCTGGTGAAAGTGGGCGCCCCGACCGAGCAAGAAAAACGTTATCGCACTGAATGGGTAAACAAGCTCTAAACTTTTTTATAAAAGTGTTTACCCATTTATAATGTTCTTCTAGGATCTGTATTTTCGCTGCTCCATAAGTAGAAAATGTTTTATGGTCTTTAACACTTATTACAGCACGATTATCTGAAATAACAGCTTTTTCAAACTGAGTTACAGTCATTCTAGCAAGGACACCTGACCGTGGCGCATTAGAAAATATAAGTATAGTTAGTAAATGGTCTCTTACACAGCAATAATCTGTTGGTGAAAAAGGCAGATTTTCAGTTGATTTTATCATATTTCTGGCATTACTAGCAAATTGACTATTTTCATATAAACTAACTTGCTCAGAAGTAATAAGCATTTCAAAGTCTTCTTCAGCTCGTATGTGTTTTTGTACTTTATCATGAGCTTTATATTTTTTCCTCCATTGATCTAACTTCATAGAAGCTTCACTAATATGTTGGTTAGTGATACCTTCTAAAAATATATTTTCAGCTAAAAGAAAGTCACAAAAATCTTTTAATGAATATAAATATGTTTTTATAGCCCCAGGCTTTATACTTTTCTCAACACAATATGTTGTAAGATATTTATCTCTTACACTTTTACTAATATCTAAAAAAACAATTCTTAAATCATTGTTGACTCCAATGATTTCAAAAATTCGTCTTACGTTTCCAACAACACTTTGTATCGATAACTCTTTTCTGCCTCTATCAGGCCCAATCATAAATTTATGAAATTGTGCAAAAAGCCCTTCAACAAAAGGACCACACTTTGGTTCTAAAATTTCATCAGGTATATATTCAGAATCATCTGACTTTAGTGAATCAGAAAAATCTGAATATTGTTCTAAATCTGATTCATTATTATGATTTTCTTGGTTTTGTTCATATTGTGCACATTGAAGTTCAGTTTGGGGTTGATCAGTTTTAAAATGTTCATCCAAATTAAACTCCAAAACTGAAATTTTTGAGTTTTTATTATGATTGTGAACAAGTTGAACCTGTTCTCTTTTTTCATTTATTTGTTTTGCAGCTGTTGAAATTTTTTCAATGTTGCCATAATTATTAATTTGATTTTGTGAGCTTTCAACATATACTTTTGCATCTTTTAGCAATGTATAATATTGTGAATTTCTGGGTAGTTTATGAACTTTTAAAAGATGTTCATTTAAATGCAAAATAACTTTTGAACAAGAAGATATTGGACAAGTTCGCTTGCGATGATAACTTTTTGATTTTCGTTCTGTTATTAAAATTTTTTTTTTCCTAAGTCCATATATGCTAATTGCAGCAAGAGCTTTTTCTTTTGACCAATAATGGGGTTTTCCCTGCAAATGTCTTGGGATGTTGTATACATTTGCACTGCATTCAGGACACATCTTTTTTTCTCTTTGAATAGTCTTTTTTATGGTTATATTTTCATTTTTAGCAATAGAGAGACAATTTACAACTTCAGGATCAACTTTTTCGTATTCATTTACTTTATGTTTTTCTTTATCACTTGATAAACTAAAATCAACAAAATCACTACTAATTTCACTAACTTCACTAACTATATGTTTATTATCGGAATGAACATGTGTCTCTTCAATAGAAGTTAAACTTGATAACGTAACATTATGTTTTAAACTACTTTCAATTTCCAAAAGAAATTTTTCAAAAGAAAAACTTTTTATAATATCATCAACACCTGCATAGTTATTACTGTTTAAAGCAAATTGTCTGTGTTGATTTCCATTCAAATGCTGAATATAAAAACAAGTTTATTATTAGTACTAAAACTATATTTAATAATAACTAAATTAACAATAAACTTATATATATGTATGAAAACTGAAGATATGAAATAAAATCTTGAAAATCATCTATGGCTTTATTATTAAAATGAAATCGATAAACTTTTTAACAAAATATCAAATACCAATTTTAAATCTTCAAATTTAACTTCACAACACTCACAGTAAGATTTGCAATTTTTAGTTCTAAAATAAATAAAAAGACACTTGTGTTCAAATATTATTTAAATACATATAAATAAAGAGTAATGTAAAAATTTACCCTGAAATGAAAAAAAAACCTGACTTATCGCTATCCTAACCCAAACCCAGAGGAGATGTGTCAGCAACTCCCATGCTGGTTCTTCCTAAATCAGTCTATATGTGTACTGAAACCCTTGCTTACCCCAAAATCAGTATACTGCCATAATGCTAACAAAAGTATGATGCAATATCACTTTATATATATAATATATATATATATATATATATATATATATATATATATATATATATATATATATATATGCACACCCACACATGCAGAAACTAAATTGTAATAAAAAACGTACATAGTTTCGTTATTTGAATTGACTTGGAAACTTTCTTTTAAATGAAAGATTAAGGGAAAACCAGATTCAATTTCTTCTTTGTACATTGGCCTATACAATCTGAATAAAAAAATTAATAATAATAATAATAAAAATAATATATATACTTATGTATATATATATATATATATATATATATATATATATATATATATATATATATATATATATATATATATATATATATATATATATATATATATATATATATATATATATATATATATATATATATATATATATATCAGGTTATCCTTTTACTCTTTCATAATGGCATTTATATCATTATAAAGAACCGTCCAAATCACACAACTGTGGAAAAACGGATATGAAATTAAAAAAATATATATATTTCAGGGTTACACAAAGTTATAGGATAGGGGTCATCCATAAATTATGCCATGAAATTTTCAAACTTTTTTGACCCACTTCCCCTCGTTACAACATTGTAACACTTTAGGGCATTTCCATTCCAGTAAGTCAAAAAAAAAAAAAAGAAATTTAAAAACAATAAAGATGGAATCCAAAAGAAGATACGTAATATTTTGATTATTCAAAAGAAAAATTATAGGAGATAAATCTTTCTTCATTTTTTAATTATTCAAACTTCACAATAAATATAAACATTTTTCAGGACAAAATACAAAAGTTCTTATTATATGTGCTTATGATGTTTAAAGTTGATTTCCTTGTCCATATTTTTTAATTCTTAAAGATGATGTGTTTTAATATTTCATTATCATAAATTGCAACTAAGTATCATTTTATGCCAAAGTGAAGGGTATTTTGAATTTCCGAACTTGATTTTAAAGTTCTAATTATTTGGGAATAGAAGACTTAATAAGTTTCAATGAAACTGATTTTTTTTACTAAAGTAAAACTGAATTGAATAGTAAAAAAAATTTTTTTTCTAAGAAAATAGGGTTTTCAGAGATTCTCAGAGAAAATAGGGTTCATTTATAAAACTTTAATTTTTTGCTTTTTTTCTGTTCCGTGGGTGACTCCATTAAAAAATTAAGTTATTCTATAATGAAGCAACTAATAGCTACCATACTTTGTATAGGAAATATATACATACATGTCATTTAAAATTAAGTTAGAGATTACAAAATGCATTTTTTTTAAATAACTGATGCAACAGATGCAATGTTTTGTGCATGATTTTTTGGAAATGCTCATTAGTAAGTCTCATATAAGTATTTACAAAACCACTAGCCCCTCCCCCCCCCTCCTAGAGCGCGACATGATTTATGGACAACCCCATATGCAATTCAACATATTAAAATTAAAAAAGTAACCTAGATTTGTCCTCAATTTTAATAAATGGAGGATTGAGTGATTTGCTTGAGACTGTAAAAATAAATATATTTATAAAGTATTTGATTTCACAACAACAACAACAACAAAAAACAACAGTTGAAACAGTAATAAGTTAACAACAAATTTAAACATACATTCGACTTTGCTGGTGTTTTGAACCACCTTTGATTTCTAAAATAATTTTAATGAGTGCATGTATAAAAAAAAACAAATAATTTTAATATATATATATATATATATATATATATATATATATATATATATATATATATATATATATATATATATATATATATATATATATATATTATAACAACTTGCAAATCATTGAAAGTGGCATACTGACTATAAACTAGATAATAAAGTTACCTCGACAGGTAAGGATTCATTTTTCATAAGTTTCAAAACCTGATAAGTTAAAAAAGTAAAAATTAATTCTATTTCATCAAAAATTCCATGATTATATTACAATTATTATTTTTTGTAAATTTATTTAAAATATTTAAAAATCATGAGTAAAGAAAATTTTGTAAAATTTAAACAATTAATAACCTCTGAAACTTTTAAACTGTGTTGTTTGCTTATCTAATGATACAAAAAAAATATAAATGTTAAATAACGTAAAAATATAAAAATAATTTCTTACTTTAAAAGCTTTTAAACATTCCTGCCGTTTCAATATAAAAACAACAATCTAATGTTATTCTTTAGAAAGCAATTTATTCAACAATTATTTTTACAAGGACAAAAAAAGTAAAAAAAAATTTAAAATCTATATGTAGGCAGCAACATTTAAAAATATCATGGTTTTTATCATGTACAATTTAATTTTCAAGTTTAACATAATTCACACACATAACGCAACAAACAAGTTTCTAATTTTTTTTTTTTTAAAATGACCTAAAATGTTAATTATATTTCTATTTTATTTTAATTTATAAGAAAAAAACAACAAGAAACTGAAGATAAAAATTTTGTTGAAAAATCACATACAAAATGTGAGAATAATTTAAATATCAAGCCAAAAATTTTGTAGAAGAATCATATTACTTTATCATTATCATTTTATCATTAGTTATAATAATTTCACATGATATGAAAATAATTTAAATATAAATATAAACATCATTATTTTAAAGAATTAAATTTTAAAGATTTAATCCCAGAATATTAAAAACATTTTTTTTTTTCCAAATAACAAATAAAAACACTTACAGCTGGAACGCAAGTTCCATCCGATAGGATATAAGGCTGGAGTAATGTTTTCTGAAAATAATTTGAATTTTGAAGCAGATATTATTAAATTTATTACCCAAAAAAAAGAAAGGTTTTTAAAAAAAAAGCTTATATATTTTTTTAATATATATAATTTATAAAAATAATTTACTTTCTAAATGGTGAAATGGAACCAGAGTCTCAAGTTTGAAAAGGGATGAAGACAACATTAGAGATAAATATACTAATGGATACAATTAGTATATTTATCTCTAATGTTGGAAACAGTGTTTGAGAAATGTATCTCAAATGTTGGATAAAGGGTTTGAAAAATAATGCTTTAAAACAACAAATATACAATAAAAAAATTGTTAAATAAGTGGTTATAATTTGACAATTAACCATAGAACTACTGCAAATATCACATACCTAGAAATCTGATAGGGTCAATATGTACAACTTTTTAATAAAATGGATTTTTTCTATGCAATATTCAAATAAACAAGTTCTACAAATATTCTTTAATATAATAATTTTTTCATTGGTGTTTGCTGAAACATGTGTTCAGCTCTAATGTACAAAATACTTTATTTGACATCAGCCATCTTTGCCTAACTTCTTCTTATTCAGTGCCATGTGTTTCTTCTTATTGAAACTTTTACATTTCTAGAGTGCATTCAAAACATTCAAGCCTTGCATTTGTTAATTTTGTTTTATCGGGATTAATAATAAGATTTTATTTGTGGTACTTTCCAAGTAAATTGTGAGGAGTAAATAGGTGTAAATAGTAAAATAAATAATTATCATTGAAGAAAACCTTTAAAAATTTATTCTTATGGAAGATATCAAATGTGTAACTCTCTTGCAAAAAAAGTGCAGCAACACTTTTGAACAAAAAAATCTCTTCATAAATTACAAACCCACTTATCAAACCATTGTTATTTTTGCTTCAAAACAATTTTGAATCGGAACTTGAAAACTAAGAAAATATGAAATAAGTTAAAATTAAAAGAAAAAAATTTGTCTTTAATTAAAGCTATAATTAACTTGCACTTATATTGGTGTTTTAATGTTAAATAAACAGTGATTATCAAGGTCATACTTTAAAAATCCGGTAATTATTTTGCAAAAATATTTAGGATAGGAGAATATTTTTTAAAAGAATTTTTATTAATTAGCATTTCGATAAGTTGGCATTTAGCTTTCATATGATTTTAATGGAATTTTTTTCACAATTTAATAGAATTTTTTTCAAATTTTAAATTGCATTACTGAAAAGGTAAAAAAAAAAAAAAATTATTAAAATATATGTAAAACAAACTTTATATAAATATATGTTCAAAGATGATATGTATTATTGGAAAACTTTTTGGACATAAGCAATGATGTATAAAAATAAAATGTGGGCTGTAAAAACAGAAAGAAGTTCATTGAAGAGCAAGGTATGATGGTAATATTAGATGAATGTCACTCTAAAAGAAAAAAAAGATGATGATATATAACAGAGAATGAGAATATTGACTGCATCTGATAAATTGGCAGGAAAGATTTCAGTTATTTGAGCATATATAGCAAATATATAATTATATTTGGAAATTAGCATAATTATTAAATATATATATATATATATATATATATATATATATATATATATATATATATATATATATATATATATATATATATATATATATATATATATATATATATATATATATATATATATATATATATATATATATATATATATATATATATATATATATATATATATATATATATATATATATATATATATATATATATATATGTATATAGAGACAGACATGCATGAATATACAATTATCATCCATGTCTGTCCATATATATATATATATATATATATATGTGTGTGTGTGTGTGTGTGTGTGTGTGTGTGTGTGTGTGTGTGTGTGCATGTGTGTGTGCATGTGTGTGTGCATGTGTGTGTGTGTGTCTGTGTGCGTTTGTGTGCGTGAACAGTTTATTTAGCATACATCAGTTCTCCACCATAAGTTATCTGCTTTATCACCATAGTTGTATCTAAGCTCCGTGCCAGACTTTATATCTTTAATTGCAAATAAACAAAGACAAGGCTTGTTATCCACAACAACTTTTTTCATATTACAGTTTTGATATTGCACAGAAGTGTCGTTGATATAAGCCCCCATTTGTTTGCTATTAGAGCCATCTAAACTAAATATGTAAATAAGTAAACTAAACAACTAAATTAGAGTCTCCCAAAAAAAAATTAATTCGCAGATGCAGTCCCTCCTAAAGGGTTGTTATGGTCCCATAACAACACCAGAATTTATGTAGATTTTAAAAATAAAATATACAGGCAAAACTGCATAGGCATATTTCGAGCTCTGAAATGTTTTTGGCACCAGTCCTATGCTTCCATGATCAATCCTTTAGCCTAATTTAGCAATTGATTAGTAGAATCTAGAAATACATGATTATGCTTTTACTGTGTCATACATTTTTAAAATATTTTAAAATTCTTCTTTCCAAATATTTTAAGGGGAAATGAGGCAAGTTACCACTATTTTTTATTTAGATGATTTTAAAAAGATGATCAGGTATTTTTTTTTGTTTCTTAAAGTAGATTAATTTTAGTTAAGTTTCAGTTAATTTTAATTTTATTTGATATGATTTTGTATTTGTTTTAGCAGAAAAAAAATAAAAAATAAATGTAATGGAAAATAAAAATGCATAATACATCACAGAAATAGATTTATTTACACAATTTATTAAGCTGGCAAAACTAAGTAACATGTTCAGCCATTAAAGAAATAATTCATAAAAACTTTGAACTATTAGTTAATTCACAGGAGTTTGAAAATGTGTGTGAAAAAACATGGAAATGTTATAAATGCCTAAAAGAAAAACATTTCAAGAAAAGTGGATATGCATTTATACTTTCACAAGAATCAAAAGATATCATTTATTAAGCAGAGGATGCTTACATAACAGAACCGAGTTTTTCAAAACAATGAAAATCTTTTGCAGAACTGGGTTTTAAGAAAAAACAAGGGGACACAGGAACTTCTCAATTGTATAAACAACTTTATTACTAATGAGTGCCCAGAGTTGCATGTTATTGGGTTACCTTTTTATGAGGTTTTATTGTTTAACTTTAATCAGGAGGCAAACAAACAAAATAACAAAAGTATTACTCATGTTGGAAATGCTATTTTTGCAAATCATATTGAAACAATAGATGAATCCATTGCTTTAATGCATTCCCTTACACTAAGTAAGAAGCAAATGAGAAAATTAAGGTTTCTTTTTGACTCAAAAAGCACCTATTTCCCAACAACCAATGAATAGCTGGAAGTAAGAAAAAAACTGCACCTGACAATTAGTAATGTTTTGACTGGAAGAGGTGTTTCTGTTTAGTACAAAGAACTTTGATAAGAGAAACAGAAACTAATCAAGATTTGCTAGATCTTATTGTCCTAACTACTGACAACGCATAAGAAGAATTAAATGCTGAAGGAATGTGTTGTCTGTTTGGAAAAATTATGTATTTACAATACAATGAAGGATTTAAGGTTTAAATGACTCATCAGCAGTCCTGGACAGGAAAGGTGTGCAATAGCACTCTATTCTTAACCATGATTTTTTTTTTCTGTGACAACTTAACCATGGCTTTTTAGATTTTTGAAAACGTTTTAAAAATGTGCTAAATAAAGTTTAAGGTTACTATAAGATTGTATACTATAAAAGACATTTATTTAAATTATTAAAAGATATTATGTTGTTAAAAAGTGTATTTTTTATGATGAATGTAAATGTTTTTAAAACAATTTGTACAATTAATATTATAAACAGCAACGAAAATGTTTGTTTTAATAAACTTTTTGATGAACCCATAAATTTAATAGTTGAAAACATTTTTTTGTCATGCTATGTAGACTTTATAATAAAATTTGTTTACACTAAGTTAAATGCTTTTAAATAAATCTCATAGAATATTAAATAAAACTTTTATTTATTTCAAAATGTATTTTTTTTTTTGATTAATGTAATTTTTTTTAAACAATTTGTATTCTTAATTTTATAAACAATGGCAATAACGAATGCGTTTCAATAAGCTTTTTTTAAAAATACTTTTTGATAATTTAAATAAAGTTAGTTTTTATTAAATGACTGACATCACAAGAGTTGATACCAGGTGGATTGCCAGTTTTAATATATACTCTTGATGATGAAAGCACAAAACTTCTGGGTGTACAAAAGTGGAGCTCAGAGTCAGGAAAGTCAGCAATGGAGGCAGTTCTGGCACTTTTAAAGTCATGGCAATGTGATTTGCTAGTTAAAGGCATGTACTTTAACATAAGCAGATTAATGGAGCCTGCACATTTCTGGAAGCAGCAATCGGTCATGACTTGCTGCGGATGGCATGTCATCATCACATACTTGAGATTCATTTGAAGTGTCTCTGCCCATCAACTGGGCCTGAATTTTGATTTTTAAGAGGTTCAAACCTTGGTATACCATCAACCAAATCCTCAATCAACACCTTTGATCTCTGCAAGTGACAAATTAAAGGAGTTCATTGCTGAGCTTCAACTTTTTCAGACACAAGATGATTATCTAGAATTTCTTTAACTTGCAGCATTGATAATTCGATTGAATTTGAACAGTTCTGCAGTTCTACAAAAACATAGTGCTCTTCACAGAGCATGATGGATGGCAAAGGCTAACTAAACGACCAAGTTGCTTCTTTATGGCAATGAAACTGTACTAAAACTAACGGCTTGTGAATTACAGGGAATTCAGAGATTCAATAGATTAGTAGTAAATGTATATCTCCAATCTTGAATATCATGCCGAACAGCAGCTAATGCACCATTCAATGACATTTTCCTTGTTCAACAGTTATACAACTACAATGTTGCCTTGCAGAAAACAGGTCTGAAAATGATGGTGCAACATTCATAGTATTTGAGTCAAAAGCTAGCAACTCTTGCTCTGTTTTCTCAGAATGTATCTTGTGAAGAGAAAGCACTGCTTGTGTCAAAAATAAAAGATGATCAAGGATCGTATTTGATTAATTCTCTTTAGAGTCTACCTTGTACAACGTCTGAATTATCAGTATCTTGAAGCTTTTTCAGAACTACTGCCATCGATGATAGTTTTCTCAATATTCCTTTGAAGAATAGTCAGAAAACCAATTCTACAAGAATGAATTTGAACCTGTCAAAAATTAGCCTTTGCCAATGACTGTGCTGAATATGGTATTGCACTTCTCCAGAATTTTAATGCAACAATAACAAAAGATGAAGAACAAAAACACTATCAATGAAAAGCTTAGAGACTTTTCAAAATGCAATCATGATGATCTTCTGGACATGTAGAAATAAAGAGTGTTTAGTGTAAACTGTAGAAATAAACAAGGCTGACAAATATGTAATTACAACTAATTATGTATCATTGTTAAATGTTTATCGTATAACATTGTGACTTTTAGAGTCACCTAAAATGTTATATGACTGTCACAGTGTGTCAATGTTTAGCAATTGGGCTTGCGCTTGCAAGCAAAGTTAAAAGAAAATCGTTTTTTCAAAATAGTTTTTTTTTCGAGTTTTCCATCTCAGTTGACACAAACTAAATTTGTTAAGAATTATACATTTCAAGAATATTATTCTATATTCTACTAATTATCAGCTTTTTAGTTCTACAAATATCAGATTAATGAATCCATATTGCATGAAATAATACATAATAAACATTTTAAACTCCAGAGACACCAATGCAGTTTTACCTAATTTTCAAAACTTTCATGATCATTGGGGAACCCCTAAATATAACTTTAAAAATCTGCCAATATTCAGGTAATGTTGTGGGACCATATAGAAACTTTTACGAGTGACTGCATTAAAACTGTCAACAACAATTATAAATGTATTCTATAAAATAGTGCTCAATGTTCTTAAAAGAATAGAGCAATAAATTAGTAGAAATCACTTATCAACTTCAGTTTTTATATACAATGTTTTGTTAATAAAGACTCATTAAAACTGAGTTTTCATTTACAAAAAATTTTGCAAAAAAACTAAAAACGATAAGTGATTTAAATATGTATGTATATATATATATATATATATATATATATATATATATATATATATATATATATATATATATATATATATATATAAATATATATATATATATATATATATATATATATATATATATATATATATATATATATGTATATATATATATCAGGGGCGTGTCTAGGGGATGTCTGCTACGTCATTGGAAAACCCAAAAAAGTTAAATAAAAGTTTTTCAACTTGATTATATTGTTGAAAAAAAAATTTTTACTATAACTTTTAAAACCAAACTACAGCAAAACTAAAAAAATTATGCACAGTTATTATCTGAAGCGGTTGAAAAAAAATTAAAAATCGGAAAACATAATAATATTTCGGTTTCAAAGTTTTGCGATAATTTAAAAAACGATTACTTTATTTTGACAGAGGTTGAACTAACTTTTGAGTTGTATAACTTAATTAAAGACTTGAATTGACATACCTTATTTTATTTTGTTATATAAAACTTTATGTTTTAAATATTTTCTTTCATTTGTTAAAAAAAAATCAAAATGCCTTTTTTAGTCAAAACAGATTTCGGACTTCCCTTCAAACATACACCCTGAGTAAAATTTTTATGAGGTTTTATTGTTTAACTTTAATCAGGAGGCAAAATTAGTTAGTAACAATGAGTATACATTAAAATATATCAATAGACATCCCTAGTTTTATTACATTAGACTACATATCATTTTAATAACTTGCATTTTAAATAATAAATAAGCAGAGAGAAAGTTTGAAATGTAGAAAATAAAATTCGGACTGCCCTTTCAACATACACCCTGCTTTATTTGTACTTTTGTCAATTTTTTTAAATTATGGAATTTCATGGAACATAAATATGGCCGTTGTCAGTTCAAAATGTCGCCTAATTTGCAAGTTTATATGGCATTTCAAAGAAAAAATTATTCCGTTGGAGAAAAACATCATTTCCTTTAAATTTGGGCAAATAAATATTATATTAATTGTGTGGAATTTTTGTTATCACGATATTCTTAGGATATAAAAAAGGAAGACAAAGTTATACAAGAAGAAGCTGTATATAATTGCATTGATAAAATTTAGTCTTTCTTTCTTAGTTTTCTTTGTTGATCAAGCATTTGTGGCAAAAAATTTTATATCCAGATTTTAGAGTTATCAAGTATAAATTACTATTTAACCAAATTATTTACCCTTTATGAGAATAATGAGAATTATTGTCTCTATTCTTTTCAAAGAGCATTGTTACTTAAGTTATGAAAAAATTTTAATTGATTTTTCTGCCCTATTTTACTCAATATAGACTTAAAGGAAAAACTTATTTATTTAGTGTCTTAATAAAATCTATTACTGATTTTTCTTTGGATGTTATGAATTGTGAAATCATGGCATAGATGCTTTACAAAAGTTTTTTTATTTATGTAGTTTTCTGTATCAAAGAGTGTCTTTAAATACCAATGTAACATTTAATCGTGCAACCTCTGCTGAAGTTAATCACAAACTTTGATTTATTTGTTGCACTGTGTAATAACACGCAACCAAGTAATAATATTTTTTATAGTTTGAATCTTACACAAGTAATAAAAGATTTTATCTTTATACTTAGAAGTATTGTTAATGAACACCTTTAAATATACTTTGAACAAGTCTAAAAATTGCATTTCAAATTATTAAATTGGTTATCACTGTTCCCCTGCTAAACCATCTGAATACTGAGTTTAACACAATGTTTGATGATACAACTTTTAAGTGTTGTAAAGCACCTGTCCTTTAGTTTTTTCATTCTTATCTTTAGTTTCTTCAAAAACCAATTGCAGAAATTCAGTGTTCTTGCTATACTAGCTGGAAAGACCACATATCTCTATGTGCCTTTTATTTAACCAAAGGATTTATTAGGCTTACTTATTATTGCCCAACCAAAGGTTTTCAAGTGAGTTTGGCCTGTGGGAAATTTAGTTGAATTCACTTAACTGGCTAAATTTCAGAAATGAACTCCTATTTAATAATACTGAAACATTACATGCGACAAACCTTTTTAAGAGAATGGTAATAAAAAGTTGCAAAGCAAAATGGTAGAGAAGGTCTAAATCGTTTAGTTTAGCTTTTCACAAAGAGTTGTCTATAGAAAGTAAAAAATTTTTTAACAAGTTTTTTTTAAATACTTATGAGTTTTGTTTTAAATATAATTTCAAAAAATGTTTCAGCGACGTTATTAGTCAAAGATATAACCAAAAATATATAAAAAGATATAAGCAATAAAAGTCCGAAACAGATATTTGTTTCAGTGACTCAAACAATTCTTTTTCAAACAGCTTTGAAGCATTCAAAGCTACTCTTCTAATAAGACTACTATTCAAATAAGGCTACTCTTCTAATAAAGCTACTCTTTTAATAAGGCTACTCTTCCAATCTTCTACTTGTTAGCTTTCCTTTAGAAACTTTTGATTTTTAATAAATAAAATTTAATCAAATCCTAACCGAATCGAAAATATCAGTGAAAATGTTTAGTTATGTTTAATTATATATTTGACGCAATTGTATTTTATTTTCGAGAGTGTAAAGTTTGGAACTTTTATTAAATAATTGGAAGCTCTGTTATCATGCACACTTATATGCAATTCAAAATAAAAGTCCTAGTTAAGCAAAGTTTTTTTGCCAAAGGGATTCCAAAAAATAGTACAAGTTAGTAATGGTCCAACTTAACCAGGGTATGACTTAAGCGGATGATTTTATAGTAAACTGATTTTATAGTAAAGAGAATTCAAGGGGAGTTGAAAATCCATCTGACTTAGTAAAAGTTCGACTGATCCAGGGTATGAGTTAAATGTACAGGTCTTGCAATGAATAAAAACTGCATAAGCACAACCTGATTTTTGACGTCATTAAATTTGCTTTTCATATTTATTGACTGAAGCTTTTTATGAACTACACCAATTTACTTAATTACCACAAAATTATTTTTAATCAACAATGTAGAAATGTTATTATTTAAAAATGTTTTGGAATTATGTTTTATAAAATGGCATATGATTACATAATTTTTTTGCGATTATTGAGGATGTTTGTGGAAATTCACCTTACATCAGTAGATACCGGGTAACAAAACCAGATTATAAACTCATCAAGCTATTGACGTTCTATTTTTTGATAGTTGTTCTTGAGCATGCTTTGTTGATTTTCGTAACTAGTAATAAAAAAGCGATTGTTATTGTTTTCAAGTAATTTTTTTTGAGTTTAAATTGCTGTATTTTTTTAATTGAATTAAGTAAAATATGTTTTAATATTATTTATTCATATAAGCTTTCAATGTATCCTTTTATTTTTTTATTTGCTCTTACCAATATTTAAAATATTTCTTCGAAATGACTCGTTAATACCTTAAATACATCTAACATTAGTTAATAAATATTTTAAAATCTATGGAATAATTTTAAAGTCTAACAAACCCACTTAAAATATTTATTTAAGTTAAAAATCTAAAAGAAAGTATTTTCGTCCAATTTAATCAACAATTTTGCTATTGTTAAATGGTTTTATTTAATGCTAGCATAAAAAAATTTAAACTTATTTTTTAATCTGACTTTTTTCTACTTGTTAATAATGAGCATATTCAATTTTTTTGTAATTCCAACTTTTATAACAACTGTGTGCAGTTTTTAAAACATCAATTACTTTATTGAATGTTAATACTCGTAAATAACTTCATCAAAATTCCACTTAATAATATATTTAAATATACTCAAACAAAAAAGTTTTTGCTTGACGTAAATAGCCCTAGCGACACATAAAAACGCCCTTGGACAACCTAAAATCACCCGACGCTTTATCTCAAGGCCTGACTTTCTCTCTCTCTCTATATATATATATATATAAATATATATATATATATATATACATATATATATATATATATATATATATATATATATATATATATATATATATATATATATATATATATATATATATATATATATATATATATATATATATATATATATATATATTTGCATTACTTGTATCTTTTGTATTGTATTTGATTAAAACTAAGTTAATAAATATAAGGTAAAGCTATAGCTGTAAGAATCTGTGTAAACAGTGAATAATAGTAGATTATTCACTATTATTGTGAAGTGCAAATATATAACAGTAGATATTACACTCAGCTATAACAACTCAGTTTTTTGTTTTGTTTTGTTTAAACAAACAGTTTATGCAAAATAATTTTCATATTAGAGGGTTAGGCACTTTTTCCACTGAGCCCCTCACATATAATATAAATACATATGCATGATATATGATAATCAAATAAAGTAAAATAACAAAAGTATTTATGTTGTATTTGCTTTACTTACTAAAACTTTTTTCCGCAATGAGCAATATTTGAAAATAAATAGTTGTTAGTTTGACTATTATTTGGCTCTTTATCGGATAAAATGCCATCATATTCGCATAAAAATTCTCCAGAAGATATGTCTTTTGTCACAAAGACACCAAAACCTAAAAATGAAATTTAACGAGGTTTAAAATTTTATCTAAACTCACCCAAGGTGGCACTGTATGTTTCTAAAAAAAACTTGGGAGGAAAATTTGCAAGGTTTTTAAAAAGATTTTATCAGGAAACTTAAAAAAAAATCTAAATTTTAGGAGATTTTAGGAAATTGAAATAAAATCGCACTAACCAACTGAGCCAGGAACGAACTTAGACCTGTTTTAGTACTGCTGGAGCGGTATGGGCGCCCAAAAAAAAGCTTCCATAAATTATTTTTTCTTTTAATTTTTCTTTTGCTTTTTATTAGTTATAAATAAAAAAAAAATTGGTTTTAAATGCAATAGTATATAAATAACTTTCACTTTATTTTAGCCACATTTTTTCTTCCAAGAGTCCCGCTTTAACAGGGAAACTCGTTTAAACGGGACATTTTTTATCATGTAATTGCATTATCTTGCCTAAGCGAGACAAATTTTTTCTATAAAGTTGTCAATATTGATAACAATTCAATTATAACTGCATAAAAACAATAGTATAAATAATTCTTTTCAAGAAGCAACTACTTTTTCGTTAAGAAAATGTTTCAAAAATACAAATTAGTAAATTTTTGATCAAATAGAAAGTTTATTTTAATAAAACAAAACAAAAAAGATGTTTGTTTATGCTTTGTTTTTATATCAAAACAAAACAAAAAAAACGTTTGTTTTATAAAAACAAAATAAAAATTCATTATTTTTTTAAATTAATAAGAACACTAGTTAAACTGTTAGCAGACTATTAAATATAGTCTACCATTGTCATTAAATTAAATTTGCTTTTCATATTTATTGACTGAAGCTTTTTATGAACTACACCAATTTACTTAATTACCACAAAATTACTTTTAATCAACAAAATAAGAATACTAATTAAACTGTTAGTAGACTATTAATTATAGTCTACCATTGTATTTTTAACATCTTTTTTAACATATAAGCCTATAAACCTTTAAGCCTCGACAATTTTTCTGCCATTTTTTTTTAACTTTCTGGAAATTTTATTGAGACTTTTTTTACATTTAATCGATTAGAGTTTTTTAAAAACTGGAAGTTTTCATCTCAGCAAAGAAGGACATATTTCCTCATATAATCAGGCCCTAAGAGTGAAGTGCTTTTGATAATGAATAAACAAAAGTAAATTTCTGTTTTAACAACTATCACACAAATTTAATTTTGGAATGAATGAACTTTTAATCTTTAGCTTGCTATTTTAGTTTACTTGAGGAAAAAGAAAAAACGAAACATAAACTATTTCAGAAAGTTTTGTTTCTTTTCCATATTCTTTTTGACTTAAATAATAATAAAAATAATAATTACAATAACTTAACAAAAGTTTTATTAAAATCTATTTATTTTTAAAATTCAACGTTTTTAATGTTTAAATAAATCCTAAGTAAATGTAACTTATTTATTAAACATAATTTTATATATATTATTAAGTATATTTTTTAAACATAATATGGTTTTTAATCAAAAAAATATAACATTTTTAAAACTACGTTTACCGTAAATATCTCTTTTATAATTATGTTCAATTTTATAGGCGCCTTAAAATCACTATAAAAATTATTAACCTTTAGTAAAAGTTAAATGAACAGATTTGCTATTATTTAAATCAAGATTTTAAAATTAAAATAACAGTAAATATGTTTATTAAATCTGGATGTTTTATATTCGAATACAAGATGTAAAACTATTTTGTTAATTTTTTAAAATACTATGCGATTCAATTTATGTAAAAAAATTATGCAATCTAAATATTGATTAAAAATTGTTTAAAGTATTTAAACATTTAATTACTAATTACTTAAATCATTATTAACTACTAAAACTAAATTTACTAAAATATAGTTAACTAATGTTAAAAATACTTTTCAGCAATTATTTACAAATAGCGTGGTAATTGTAACAAAAACATTTTTTAAACTCTTAAGTAACATAGTTTTCTTATTGTAACAAAAGTAACATGGTAACAAGTTACATCCACTGGTAAATTCATGTATTTAAAGAAATGCTTTAAATCAACTCTTAATCTTCAGATAAAACTAAACAAGATAAACACAAATTAAAATGACCTGTTTTAATTAAGGGAGTAGGAGAGGAGGGAATCTCTAAAACACTCCTTTCTCCCCCCCCCCTCCCCTCTACAGACATTGCAGAAAAAAAAGAGGTATCCCCAAATAAACTTGGGGTTTGTCACTGTGAGCTATTAAATCCTAGCTCTTGATATGTCAAATATTCTAATTTAGTTAAATCATATCTTTACAAAGTAAATGAGCTCATAAAATTTTTTTAAACACTGTTGTTTTCCCAGATTACTTAAGCTGTTTAAATTCTTTCCTCTAATTGTATTTTCCTAATTTAAGATGTGCATTTCTTTGTAGTATGATGTATTTATGATTTGTGATGTGTATTTCCTTGTTTTTGCAGCTCTTTGTACTTGTACTGCAAAAAATTATAAGCAGTTAGTTGTACAAATTACAAAAGAAAATATTGTTTTTAATTAAAAAATGCTTTAAAATTAAAAATTAAAAAAAATTTACTAATAAATGTCTTATTAAAGTCTAAAGTTTATCTAAAGTTTAGAAGTTTTAAAAGTTCTAAAAAGTTTTCTAAAAGTTTCTTGATATAGTTTTTATTTAATACTTGTTTATTTATCTTTTTATAAAATTGCATTAGAATCCATTACATACTTGTTTAAATATAGAAATAATAATTTTGTATTTGTTAGTAAAACTTAATTTTAACAACAATACATTCTTTACTCTAATGAGTGTATAGTTTTAAAAACTCATCTTCTTGAATAACTCTAAAGGTTTTATTAAAGTCTCTTACCAATAGCACTATTTATAAACTTTTTCACTAAGAACTCTGCATCTAACTTATTTTGGCAATAATATATTGCAACACTATCGGGATTAATGAAACTTGAGCTCGATCGCAATGATTTTCTGAGACTCATTTTTTTTTCCTATAAAATACATAAAATATAAAAACCTGATTAAAAATTTGTTAAAAAATTGGAAAATAAACCACTTAGTTTCAAAATACAAATTTAAAAGTATTTTATGCAATTATTATTATTATTCGCAAATAAAACTGACAAAATTATATTTAACATTACTGATTATAATAATCTATTGAATAAAAATACTTTGAATATAAGTAAAACAAGGGTAATTAATGAAATCAGTAACTAATAAGCACTAGTTTATAAAAAAAAGAAACAAAAGAAAAATTATAATCTATCATACTAGTTTTAAGATAAGGGCTAACAAATTATTTACAAAATTAAATGATTTGCATTTTTAACGTTTTTCAGCGTTCGATTTCTAAATTTAAATATGGTGGATTGATCACGGTGAACTATCGTATGTCACGGTAACCGAGATTATAAATCGATGTATCAAATAGTTCCTACTTTCAACTGTAGGAACGTTTTGTAACATGTCCATGTAACAAAACGTTCCGATTTTGTAACAAAACGTTCCTATCGATATCGGATGAAACAAAACGTTCACATTATGTCGCAAATCGTTCACAATATGTAACAAAACGTAATATACATATACTTATTATTATTATTATTATTATTATTATTATTATTATTATTATTATTATTAGCATTATTATCAAAACTATTGTAAAATGATTTACGAAAAAAAAAAAGCTTGTTGTTGTTGTTGTTGTTACTTTGGTGTATAATTAAACAAACAAATAATTTTTTTTGCAGAAGCTGTGAAGCAAAACAAGCATGGCTTAGGCAGGCACGTGTTAGAGATGGTGGAAGAAAAGATGATAGTCGTGGACACCAAATATTAGCTAAACACGTTTCATTAACAAGTAACTCAGCCAATATCAAAAATATTTCAAAAATTTATTTGGGAATTTTTTTTATTTAAAACTTAATGTGTTAGCTTTTGGTTTAAGTTTAGTAATTGCAATATATATACTTAACGGAAAAATTATGTCAATTAAATCAACCCGGATGAAAAGAAGCGCCTATTTTTCTTTTTCTTTAGTAGTTTCTAACTTTAATCATGGTTGCTGGCAGTTTTTTGAAAGTGAAGATGTTTAAAGATAAAAACAGAAAAAAAAATCATTTGTAAACATAAGTGGTCCTGCCAGGTTACCAAAGATGTTTTTTTATTCAAGAAAAGTTGCCTCTGGCACTAGACTACTACGAAGGACACTTGCAACAATGACAACGATAAAAAAATAATGTTAAATGTACCTTGGAAAATGTTAGAACAAAACATTTATTTGCCTTGAAAAAAAAAACTTTATTAAAAGAAATGAATTTACTTATTATATATATATATATATATATATATATATATATATATATATATATATATATATATATATATATATATATATATATATATATATATATATATATATATATATATATATATATATATATATATATATATATATATATATATATATATAAATCGCTTTTAGCTAAGTTGATTCTAATTTTTTTTTAATACTTTTCATAAATATTCTATGAGTGATGAGTGAAGAAGCTTAAAAAACAAATATATTACAAAAATATACACCTCAGTTTGCATTTGTGGAAAATGTTTTGGATATCTGGAAAAATAATAAGTTGAAAATAATATCCGGATTTCCGAAAATATGTGCAAAAAGATAATCTTTGATTTTTGTAGCCTGATATATCTAATTTTTGATTATATTTTGTTTTATTGCAAAAAAGATAAAAATGGTCAGCCCTGCCCATTTAAATACATGATGTGTATATTTAGATGTTGATGGTAGGGGGGGGGGGGGTTAAAGCAGAAGTCAAAAAAAATCTTTATTTAAAATTTTTATTTAAGTGTAAATAAAAACAATGTCAACCAGCAATAGTTTTGTAAAAATATCATATCGTGAGGTTTTTCTTATTGGAAAAAGAATTGGAACAATACCTATCACACAATTGACAACTAAAAAAACCGTATTGTAATATTACCATTACAGAGATCTTATGCTAAGAGCTGACTTTCCAAATATTTCTTTAGTTAGTATAGCGTCATGTCCTCTAAGAAATTTTTTACTACACAATGTGCTTAAATAGGTGGTTGTCTCAAAATATATTCACCATGTTTCCTTTACAAGGTAAAGAAAATTTGGCAAAAAAAAAGAATTACTTACACTAATACTGACAAGCATACTTATTATATAAAAATGATTTTAATTTTTTAGTTTTACTCAATTTCAAATTATAATAGCATTAATTATAATTTATATAAAATAACAATTATTAAATCTCAAAATTATATATATATATATATTTATGATAAATTACAAGAATCTGTTTTAGAGACAAGATTGTTACCTTATAAATTTGGTTTTAAAAAGAAAATATTTTTCAAGAATGCTAGAGAAGGTATTTAATATAAGTCAAAATAATTTTGAAGATATTATTATGAAAGAAAAACTAAAGATTCAAAAACTAGTAAAGAAAATGTAGATTTTCTTAGCGATCAGAAAAGTTAAAAAAACGTGAGGTCAGATAAAATTCAGTAAAATAATTTTAAAAAACAAAACAAATAAAGAAATAAAAAAAATCAAAAAACAAGAGTCCACAAGAAAACAGAAAGAGTTGGTTAGAGAGAAATTCGAAAACACAATAGAAAATTTAAATACTTTAGATAATGATCAAGATGAACAGTATCTACAGCCTTTTACAAAAATTATAAAATCTAATGCTGTACCTTCTATTGTTCCAAAGGATATAGGAAAAGATTTGACTCCAACAGCATCACAATATGGAATAAGTTTTACTGCACTGAATGCAACTCTCGCTTCTTTTATAAATAACAGTTCTGGAACAACAGATGATTTTTATATTTCTAAAGGAAGTATTTTAAGACAAAAAATTAAGTATAAGTAAAACTGCTTGTAAAATTAAAAATAGCTTTATCATATTGACTAAGGGTAAAAGTTTACCGTACATTTAGACTCAAAATAGTAGAAACGAAAGAACTTGGTAAAGAAAAATATGAAAGAGTAGCTAGTAGCTGTACTAATCAGTTCACCAGATTTTTCAGAACCCCAACTTTAGGGTATATTAATTGTGAAAGATGGCACAGGTGAGTTTCTTAGAAAAGCAATTAAAAAAACTTTAAAAGACTGGGAGCAACTTGCCTATGTTGATTGTTTGTTCTTTGACACAACAGTCACAAATACTGGTTGTCTAAGAGGAGTCTGTACTCTAGTTGAGCAGTGGAGAGGAAAAGCTTTGCTTTGGATGGCTTGTCGTCATCATGTCTATGAATTACATATAACAGTAAATATTGGAAAAAAACATAAAATATTTTTGTATTTATTTTTATATTTAACTGTGAATATTTCTTGAAGAATTAAATGATTCACCTTATTTAAATTTAGTTAAATGATTTAAAATAAATATATTACAGCACTTTTTAAGTGTTTTTACTGGTGGTAAAACAAGTGGACCAAAAGCTGAGTTATTTATAAGACTGAAGTGTAATTTTAATAACGCGCGCCGTTTTTATAACGCGCGCCGTTAAAGATGGCAGACGTGACTTTGTGAAAAAATAAGAAAACAAAACATAAACATTTTTTAATAATAACTAAATAATAAAAGATAAACTTATCTTGTCAAATTTGACAATGGTAAGAGAAGAAGACTTCGAAGCTTTAGTTATTAGAGTACTAAAATTGGATGCGGAACTCCAAATAAAATAAAAGAAATAAATGACCTCAAAATAGTAGTAAATCATATGAAGAATCAATCTAAACTTGTATCAAACTCAAACGATGTATCAAATACGATGTATAATGTATCAAAAACGATGTATCATAGTCCGATGTAGTAAAAGGGAGAAAAAAAATACATCTGTGCAACTGGATTTATTAAATCTAGTGGTTAAAGATAATAACAGAGAAATGAGGCAAAAAAAATTTAGTAGTTTTTGGATTTAAAACCTCTACAAATAAGGACGAAAGCGTGGCGAAAGAAGATGACAAACAAGAGTTACAAAATTTATTTAAACAAATTAATGTTAAAGTAACTATTCAGCGAGTTTTTAAATTAAATACGAGAACCGACAAACCACCTCCAGTAATTGTTGTTTTATCTAACAAGAAAAAAGAAATGCTGTATTAAAAACTGCTAAAAACTTACGAAATTCATCTGAAACTAATAATATCTTTATTAATGCAGACATGACAGAAGCAGAAAGATTTAAGATGAAAGCTCTTAGAGACGAACGTGCTAAATTAAATGATGCTAACCAAGACCTAAAATACTATTATGGAATTAGAAATAAACGTGTTGTAAAACTGTTAAAAAAGTAGCTGTATGAATCAACACAACCATATCAACAGATATACATCTCCAAAAAAGGTATTATATTAAAATTTAAATGATATAACAAAGAATCCTAATGATAGACATTTATTAAATAGTAACAAAAGAATAATAGTGTACTATACAAATTCAACATCTTTAAACAATAAAAAAAATGATTTTAAAGCTTTAATTGATATTGAGAAGCCAGATGTTTTTGCTGTTACTGAAACATGGTATACATCTTTATCAGATGTTGATATTGAGGGTTATGTAATATATTGAAACGATTGGCTGAATGGTAAAAAAGGGGGTGGTGTTTGCATATACGTTAATAGTTCCATAAAATCATATGAAATCAGTAATATTAAACTTAAATCCAATCTTATCGAGCAAATATGGACATGGATTGAGTATGTTCAAGAAAAAGTTTTATTAGGTTGCATATATCGTCCTCCTGACTCATCCTTTGTCACCAATAAAAATATTATAAATTCTATTATAGCAGCTAAAAGAGCACAAGATAAAAAACAATTCATTAGTATATCAATAACAGGTGACTTTAACTACAACACTTTAAAGTGGAAAGACAGTGTTGAAGAATCACATAGCCAACAAGCTGAAGGTTTTGTAGCATGTTTAAATGACTGTTTTTTCGAACAATGTGTTACTGAAGCAACATTTCAAAGCAACGAAAACGAATTAAGAAATGTACTTGATTTAGTAATTGTAAATGATAGTAACCTTATTTTTGGTTTATCTCATTTGCCACCACTTGGTTTGAGTTGTAAAGGACATCATATTCTAAAATGGTTTTATAAAATGAATGATCGAATAGATGACTTCTCTTTATCAACTAAAAAATTTGCATATCGTAGAGGAAACTATGAAAAAATTAATGTTTATATAAAAAGCATAAATTGGGCTGACGAATTTCAAAACAAATGCATTGACAAATGTTATGATAAATTTTTATATCATTATAATCAATCATGCAATAATTATATATCTATTGTAAAACTAAAAAATAAAGCAAGTGAAGTTTGGATGTCAAATAGCTTGAGAAAAGAGATCAAATACAAAAATAATTACTGGACAACAAATAAAAAAATGAACTGGTCTATGACTGACAAATGAACTGGTCTGGCTCAAAAGAAAAATATAATAAAATGAAAAGAAACATTTTAAAATAAATAAATAACTCTGTTAAAAATTACGAAAGAAACTTAGTAAATCAGGTAAAAAACGAACCTAAATTACTGCATTCATATATTAGAAAAAAGCAGAAAGTAAAAAACCATATAAAAGCACTTAATGATAATATTGGTTCAACAATGAATGACAAACATAGTATTGTCGATGTTTTTAACAAGTATTTTCATTCTGTCTACATAAAAGAAGAAAATATAAATGATTGTAATTTTGAAGTACAAACAAATAGTAGGTTTCGAAAAATATTCGTTGATCAAGCACTTGTGAAATCATATTTGTCAAAATTAGACATTAACAAGTCTAGTGGGTATGACGAAGTAAATCCTTATGTGTTAAAAGTCTGCTGTGAAAGTTTTTCAATACCACTTTCAATTATCTATCAACAAAGTCTAACAAATAGTGATATTCCTAATCTCTGGAAAATGGCAAATGCAATTTGCCATTTTCCAGAGATTAGGAATATCGCAATTTACTTCCATATTTAAAAATGGAAGTAAATTGCGATGTTCCTAATCTCTGGAAACTTGCAATTTACTTCCATATTTAAAAATGGAAGTAAATTGCAAGCAATAAATTATCGACCAGTAACTTTGACATCCATACCTTGCAAAATACTAAAAAAATTATAAGTGATAACTTATAATTTAGAAAAACTATTTAGAATCAAATAATCTTGTCTGTAAACAACAACATGGTTTCTTAAAGGGTAAAAATTGTATAAAAAACCTATTAGAATCCTTAGATTTTTTAGCATACCAACTAATGATAGGCAATTCAATAGACATTTTATATACTGATTTTCAAAAAGCATTTGATAGAGTGCTTCATAAGAGATTAATATTAAAATTATGTGGTTATGGAATAGAAAAAGAAATGCTAAATTGGATAGAAACATATTTATCAAATTGAAAACAACGCGTTATAATTGGTGATACAAAATCAGATTTGTTAGAGGTGCTAAGTGGTGTTTCACAGGGTTCTGTGCTTGGACCATTATTGTTTTTTTATATATTAAGGATTTACCATCTAAAATTAAAAATAAATGCAAACTTTATGCAGATGATAACAAAATTATAGCTGTAGTTAACAACCAGGTAGACTCAAAAAGCTTGCAAGACGATATTAATAATCTAACTGAATGGTCCGACAAATGGATAATAAATTTCAACATCAAAAAATGTAAAATCATGCATTTTGGAAAGCATAATAAGAATTTTGAATACTTTATAAAAGATTCAAAATTAGATTCAACAACTAATGAAAAAGACATTGGATTATTAATTTCAAATACTATGAAGTGGAATCAACATGTAAATATGGTTGTAAATAAAGCAAATAGTCGATTAGGTCTACTGAGCAAATCATATACTTACAAAGACAAAAACACAATAAAGATTTTGTATTGCACTTTTGTAAGACCTATTCTTGAATATGCATTACCCATATGGAACCCTTATAATAAAAATGACATACATATATTAAAAATTGTTCAACAACGAGCAAAAAAGTTGATTCCAGAGTTAAGACACCTACCCTATGAAGAAAGGTTAAAAAAAAACTGACTTCTTTAAAAATTTATAATTGACATTCTTTGGTTTTCTTTTATTTTATGAGCTACTACCTTTTTTGCAGTGGATT